>APFE030660516.1:196449-214939 GCA_000404065.3 Pinus taeda | reverse complement strand
CATTGAGTCAAGAAGTCTATTGAGTCATTGTAATATGTATAAGACTTGTTACCCACCACTTTGTGGGTGACACACATAGGAGAAAAATTTCTGCTAGAAGGCCCTCAGTCGGCAGCTAGCAGCCCCTTGCAGCCACCAGATAGCTCGATGTGCCATTTCTCCGCCACCTAAGCTAGCCATGTGGTCCCTCTCCCATCTATTATGATTGTATGTTTGAAGGTGGGCCTACCAAACCCAAAGTTATGACTTTTCATTGTGTGGTTAGGTACTTTTGTTTACTTGTCATGGATACTTTTGGGCATGGATTAGCAGGGTGATTTGGTGGAAAGAGTGGATTAGGTTTGCACTCGTCTCCTCTGCCCAATTTGATGGTTAACCTTGTACCCTAGTCCTGTGGTATCTCCTTTAATGGCTACTAGCTTTAGGAATGACCCTACATGAGAAACCCAGATTTTGGTTGCATGGTCCTACTTCCTAGATACCATATACATTACTCCCCTCCACTCATTACAACTATGTTCATCATTTTTTCTCCATCTGGGTCCACAAGGAGTTAGCCTCCCCCTCCCGTTGTCCACACCTTGGGTCGGGCCTGGAATGATGCCCTGGAGGTTGATGCAGCTAAAAGAAAAGGAAAAAGCATAATTTGGCCACTCTCAACAAGAAATGTACCATAAAATGCAAAAGATGGCCAAGACATACAAATTTAGCGTGTGGACAAAAGCCAAGCATGAGCTCCGCCCCTCATCTATGGCCATCACCCTGGTTCCTATGGGCCCTATATGAGCCCCCTCCATCATTAAGGAATCCATGACTGTCCCAAACCCTAGTGGATAATGAACTTCCCCACCTAAAGGAAGTATCCATTGTTTCACCCTACACATCATGCTCTCATATCCTGGAGCCCCGAGCAATTATGAAGAAAAATCAATCAAAGGCAAAACGCATTTGAAGAAGGGTGGAAAAACAAAGGTCAGGGTAACTCATGTACCACGATTTCTCCCTCCTACATTCATGTACCCAAGTGTGGGCTTCCCCTATTATAGCTACCCTTGTACCATGGCGTGTGGCTTGGAGCCTTCTCCTTGGTCCCCCGCTCCGTTCCATCATTATATCACACGCCACCTACAACTTGATGGATGTACCATGGACATGTCACCCCCTTTGAAGGATGAAGCCACCTAATAGAGTCCTTGGTTAACCTTTTTATTGAGCTTGGAGACACCTGTACATGCCAAAGCCCAATATGGAAGGGCGTGCCATTATGAAGTGTCCACTTGTTTTCCATGATTTGTAACCTCTTTTACTCAATTACTCTAATGATTTGTTTTACTGGAAGGTGAGGAGATGCACTGGATCTTATGCAGGATTGCAGGTGCGTCTCCATTTGGGGTTTGGTCTCCCTATATGGACCCCTCCAGAAGGTCACATTGGTACTTGTAGGGTGAGCATTGATAGCCATGGGCCTCCACCACAACAAAGAATAGTATTCCACTTCATAGATCCATCAGCACCATTCATTGATTGCTCATGTTCCACCTTTTGGATGGGGATGATGCAACTAGACCACCTTGCCCCACTGACTTCACACTTGCACCATACACTTGGCAGATGTTCCAGGGTCCAAATGATGATGTGTCCCACCACAGGAGACAAGGGAGGGCTTATGTCATCATTCCAGCCCTTGTGGATGGTATACAAGCATTATCGATCCACTTGGAGAACCATGAGTTTGTTGTTGTGCCCCCACACCCATTTGGGGCACCACATTGGATTTGTTAGGATATCAAGGGGCCATCCCCTTTATCGTTATGTTTGGAGCCTTTTCTCTCACATTGGCACACTATGGACTCCACTAGGCCTTCTTAATGGCCCTACGACTCATTATGATTACTAATTTTCCCTCTTGAGAGGCTTTATCATTGTATTATTGAGCTATCTTGGTGGGCTTGTCACCAAGTCAAGTCATTAGAGTACATTATCCACTAGGCCTTCTCAATGGCCCTACGACTCATTATGATTACTATTTTTCCCTCTTCAGAGGCTTTATCATTGTATTATTGAGCTATCTTGGTGGGCTTGTCACCAAGTCAAGTCATTAGTGTACATTATTTTATTATTTGGGGCATTATTAGGCTAATTAGTTTATTCAAACCCCCTTATGGATTGTATAAATAGATGAGAGGCTCATTCATTCCTCTCATCATCACTTGGATTGGATTAGTATCTCTTGTGATTTTCGCACTTGTTTTCTAGGATGAAATTTTTGGAGATTCTTGATGCACTATCATGTTTGGATTTTCGCTATTGTCTTTGGAGCTTCTTTCTATTCGAAGTTGATGAATGGATATACTCTCTCTCTCTCTCTCATGTAAGTGAAATTTAACACTATCTTTCGTTATCTCATTTGTCTAATCCATGGTATTATTATCATTGTTCTTGTATGGGCTATAAATAATGCGAAATTTTTCTAGAAACCTTGAATAAGTGATTCAATGCATGCGTTGTACTTAGAGGAAGTGGGTGAATGTTCCTAAAGGCACCTAATAGGTCTAAAGCCTTGAGACTTCATCTCTTTGCAAATTTTGAAGCATAAATCCCTAATAGCCTAGTTGTTGCACTTGGAAAGGCTAGAGAAGCTCAATTAGGGCCCCTTAGCATAAGAAAATCTTCGATCTAGGTGTATCTTGACTCCATTAGGCCCAAGAAGCAAGGCATTGGTCCTCTCATCCCTTTGGTGGTCAAAATAACCCTTCTTTTCTTCACCTTCTCCAATTCTAGGCCTAACCCTAAAAGGCCTCCTAGGGCATCAAGCAAAATCTTTTGTAGCCATCAAAAATCCTTGAAAATTGGTCCCCAACTGTAATGGGGTCTTCTCAAGGGGTCTTCCAAGTTTGGGCTTTATCCAACAGTGGAATCCCGAGATATTGCAAGCCCTAGCCCAAGGATCATTCCTCTCCCTAGGTTGCTTTGGGTCGGTGTCCTCATTTGGCTCATTGCATTTGAATTTCAAAAGAAAATTAGTCCTTTGATCCTATTCTCCTCCCTAACCAAGTCAAGCCCCTTTATTGTTGATCAACTCAATACCCTTGGCCTCGTTTGGGTCCACTTGGGTTTTTATGGTCTCGCAACTCTGTAACTCAAATTATACAAGGATTGCATAGAAGCCATTTCTCCTTAGGGATCCTTAGGTCTGGAAAACCTCTTGTCAAGAGAAATTCTCCAAACCTAGGCTTAAGTATCCCCTTAGCCCTTCCTGAAGAGCCTACCACCCTGCTTCTAAAAGCAAGTAAG
This sequence comes from Pinus taeda, assembly GCA_000404065.3. NCBI lineage: Eukaryota > Viridiplantae > Streptophyta > Pinopsida > Pinales > Pinaceae > Pinus > Pinus taeda. The sequence continues at coordinate 211,645 of APFE030660516.1, read as the reverse complement.
CCATTTGATTGAGTCTCTCTTGTGAATAGGCTTTAGGAATTACTCTAAATCCCATCATTGATCTATTCATCCTTGTGATTCCTCTTATACCGAGTCTCTTCCCATCGGTGAAAGTCCGTAAAGAGCAAGGAGCTTTAGCTAAGGTGACAATGGGCTATTGCTCCATTGTTGCCACTTGACCTAGTAGTAGCTCTATAGGATCCCCGCTAGTTTGAGCAGTAACAAGACCCATTTTGGCATCATGTATCAAGTCAAAGAAATTTTACGTAAGTCAAAAGTGTCATAAAAGACCCTCCAAGACCTTGTCAACATGTAGTCTACAAGTCGGCCTACATGAAACGACAAGTTGGGCCTCATTAGGGCCATTTGACCACCATAGAGAAGCCTATATATAAGGGAGACCTCAACCTCATTTGAGAGACAATAAATTCAAGTCCATTAAAGCAAAAAACAAGTTTGATCAAGGGAAAAAGGAAGTATTCTAGCCAACAAAAAGGACAACATAAAAGAAGAAAAACCGAGATTTTGGGACTATTTCTAGGGTTACATCTTCTACACGTGCAAAAAGTTAGAGTATCATTACATTTAGCCTTGGAAGACGAAATCTGGTGTCAACATAATAAAGCTTGTAGGCCGAAATCTTAAGGAAGAGAAACTACATCAAGCAAAGGAGAAAGACCTTGTCTACCATCAATTTACTCACACGTGCAAAATTGCAGAAGGTAGAGGCAGGCAAAAAATTATAGTCCTGTAGCAGCGAGTTGAAACTCTGAGGAAGGGCCTAAATCTGAAGTTTTGGAGCAAGTTTGGCTAGCGTTGACTTTGTGGAAGAAAATCTCATCAAAGCAAGGTTTGACTTGGTCTTGGAAGGGTCTTTATCAAGGGTCATAGGTCTTGCAATTCATCATCTAAACATTCTATAAGAAGAGAAGAATTCTTGTGGGTTTTTTCCCTCAAGAGGAGAGTTTTTGGTCCTAGATAGCAACCTACGTTTTGTGTCTTCTTGTCTCATTGTTCTTCATTGTTTGGTAGTTGTTTGCTAATTAAAGAACACCATAATAATCAAGTAAAGAAGAGTTAACTACAAGTACATCAATTTAAGTAAAATAATATCACAAGCAGTTATCAAAGTAAGAGAAATCACCTAATCTAGTTGCCCCTAGATTTCTCAACAAGTTGGAGAGCGCCTCTAGATGCAATAATCTTGATTCCTCATTAATTGCCACTAGTGGTTTACAAGCTCATGGTATTGGCCACCCATGGTAATTTCCTGTGGTATTTGCAAGGTAAAGAAAAATAAAAGAAATACAAATATCTTTTTACGCGAATCGTAAGTTTTATTTTTTACATGGAGGAAATTATCCAAGGAGTTGAAGGTGTGTAAGTGGATATATATTTTAAAGGTGAAGGAAACTATATATATATATATAGGTCATTAATCACATTTTATAAAGGGTTGTTTTAAAGAACCTATCAAAGTTTCTAAAATACTAAACTATCAAGAAAAAGCTCAAATAAAAATAAAAATAAAAATACTTTAATAAATAATTATTTATTTTAAAGTCACTTAAAAAATTAAAAGGGGTGAAATGAAAAAGGCCAACCCCGAAATGGTTAACAATGACAATCTACATCTCAAAGTCAATCAATATGGAGGTGAAGTTAATAGCATGAGATATTGTCTCAACAACAGGGAAAAGGCGCAAACAGTATTCGAGGAAGGACAAAAGATGTTGATTGAGAAGATGAATCAACTAATAGAGAGAGGCAACAGAATTGATAATCAACTCGCAGAATCTGAAGATTGATGGCAATTTGCACTAAGAATAAGAAACGATGACAAGGACATAACTACAAAGACACTTAACTACCATGGCGAACAAATTAATCAACCAATTGAGAAGGTAGATGCATTAACAATACAACCCTTAGTCTATCAAAAAGGTTGATACCTAGTCAACAAAATACAAGTGAACATGACCATCAAGAACCACCTAAAATAGTTTTTTCAGGGAGTCAATATCACACAAGAATTCCAAACATGTAATGTCCCTTCCTAATTGTTCTCCCAAGGAGAGGAAAAACAATTTTGGCAGTTTTGTTATTTTTGGCTTAATGCATTTTTGGTGGAAGAACTTATAGGAGAAAAGGGGATCGATATGCCTTTAGTGGATTGTGGGGACCACTCACCCACCAAAAATATGCACCCCTTGGAGGCAACTCGATTTTCCTAAGTTGGGGGTTGAAAAATTTGATGGGACCCACATGGGGGCCCAAGGGAGAAAGCATAAATAGAAGGAGAGGAGCAGCGTTTGGGACCTTTTGTCATATTGAGAATGCGTTTGGGACCTTTTGTCATATTGAGAATTCATTGTTGCTTTGGTTGTTCAGCTAAGCTACAACAGGTTGTTTAGCACCATAGCTTCCCAAGGAATGAAGCTCATCCCTTCCCTTTAGTGAACCTCGAGTGCCACCCTAATGAGGGCTTTCCTTTGCAGTTGGAAACCAAGAAAGAGACCCCTTTCAGAGAATTACGCTGCCATAGTTCATCAAGGACGCAGTGGGAGAGACTACGTGTTTGGGTGGAGCTGTAGAGTCAGGATTTGGAGATGAAGTATTGTTGGAGGCATTCTCATTGAGTTTTCATCACAAAGGAGTGATATCACAACAGGAGGAAGAGCCAAGCACTCGGGACGAGTTTCTGGTCGAAGGGGTTGTGCCATCATCACCCAAGACTACGCAGTCATTAGAGTGGGTTGTGTGGAGGGAGTCTTACCTAGAGGGTTGAGGAGTTGGGTTGTGGGGAATTGTTGGGAGGCTAATTTGGGAGGATTCTTGCCATTGTGGGAGCATAAACAACAGTTACAGCTACAAGTGCAGATTTCCAATGTTGGAGGAGGGCCAAAACCAGGGAAAACCCTTTCAGGGTTTTTCTGGGTTTTTTGTGAGTACACTCCTAAATTTGCAAAAAAAATTGGGTTGTTTTGAGGGGGAAAGACAGAGTTCGAAGTCAGCCAGCAATGCAGATTTGGAGGGACAATGCAGCTTCCTGGAGAGCTGCAATTCTACAGCAGCTGGACACTTTTGTGTTGATCACCTGAGGCTTGTAGCTTGCCTTGTGCAAGCCCAGGTGCACCTCATCCATCTTCTATTGTACTCCAACATATTTATTAATGAAAATTAGCCAGTTGGGTGTTTGATGAGAAATTTTTGTCTGTGTTAATTGTTGAGTACAATTTGTTTGTGAAATTTATTACATGTCTCAATTATCACTGCAAATTTTTCAATAGGACCATTACAGTGGTATCAGAGCGAGCATGTTCTTGGCTAGGGTGGGGAACAAGAGCGGGTGATGCCACCAAGATACCAAGGACTAGTTTTCCAGAGAGGTCGTGGTAGAGGCAGAGGCAGGGATCGAGGTAGAGAAGAGGGCCCAGACCTATTTTCAGACACTAAAGTGGAAAATATCAAAGGCATGATGGACAACCAAGAAGAGAATGAACAGCCCAGGCAGAGGAACACAGACCAAGTCTTAGAAGAGCTAATAAGGACAAACCAGCAAAGGATGAGGCAAGGGCAGTTGATGATGAACATGATGCAGCAGGTGATGGCCCTGCAAATGGGTTGAAGACTGAAGGGAGAACCTGAAGGTGATGGGGCTTCCAAAGCGGGAGGAGGCAGTTGTACCTATCAGCTTCCACACACCCCACAGCGTGGGCAAGCTGGACGCCCCACAATGCCTCATTTCATGGAGGGGGCCGAGCCAGAGAGAGAGTCGAACCCGGTTGCAGACTTGGTACATTTTGTTGCATCGGGCATTGACGAGTATGAGGGGTTGGATGGCCGGATCAAGAGGGTGATGTCCTTTGGAGAGTATATCCACCTCAAGGAGAGTCGCACTACTAGGGCTGGAAGCCACTATAGGGGAGGAGCATCCAACAAAGATGTGCAGAAGCTAGCAGGGAAGGTCACACTTCCAAACTTCAATGGGTCAACGAAGAGCTCAGCCAGGGCATGGATCCAAAAACTTGATACATACTTTCACTTGAATCCCATGAGGGAAGTTGCTGCCATACGTTTCGCCACCCTTCAGTTGGAAGGGGATGCACAGGAGTGGTGGTATCACAGACTGATCATGTTGGGGCACCTTCACATCACCACTTATACATAGTTCACTAAGAGATTGTTCGCAAGATTTGAGAGGAAGGATCCGGAGCTACACTTCAAAGAGTTGGCCCACTTGAAACAGACTCGCAGTGCAGAGGTCTACATTGCAGAGTTCCAGAGACTCATAGTGTTAGTGACAGATATTTCGGAGGCACGACTGATCATGTTGTTTGTGAAGGAGCTTGTTGAGCCTCTGCATGGTTGGGTGAGGGCTTACAAGCCCACATCACTACAGGTTGCCATTTCTAGGACCTGAGACACGATTGATGCAGTGCCCAAGAACCGGGCCTTTGTTCCCACGAGACCCGCAACCCCAAAGGGGAACAGAGATGTGAGGCCACCACAAAGAGATGGAGGACAGAGCCAATTGGATGATGACACCCGGAGGGACCTCAGGAGGAGGAAGTTGTGTTTCACATGCCAGGAGCCTTGGGCATCGGGGCACAAGTGCACCAAGGGCAAAGCCCATTTCAATGAGGTGTTCTCAGATAGTGAGCCTAAGGAGGAGGAGGAGGAGGAGGTCGAGGCAGTAGAGATGCCAGGAGATGAGGGAGGACCATCATCAGGAGGGCCACCACCACCACCTAGAGGAGGGTCGTTTGCCCCAACCAGGGGAGTCCTTGCTTCACTTCGGGGTGTGCTAAAGTATTTGACACTCAGGATCAGGGGGACTATAGAGGGACAATGTGTGTCAGTCTTGGTTGACAGTGGGGCCACCCACAATTTCATTGATGCCCAGATGGTGGAGCATAGGGGCATCCAAACAACTACATTTGAGGGGTTCTCAGTTTTGGTACCTAGAGACCGGACCATGCAGTGTACTAAGTATGTCCTCGGGCTGACCTTGAAGATGGGGAACTACTCACTCACTGACCATTTCTTCGTGGTTGATGTCCCAGACACCAATGTGGTATTAGGTGTCCAGTGGTTGTATGCATTGGGGACGATCACTACTGATTGGCAAAAGCTAGAGATGGAGTTCAAGGGGCCGGATGGGAAGTCAGTAGTGCTGAGGGTAATGCACTCTTATCCCCCTCAGATAGTTTCAGCCCACTAGATGGAGGCAGATTTGTGACATGGGGATGTGGAGTGGGCAGTTGAGTTGCGGATTTCTGAGTCGCGGACACAGGTGCAGGCCACAAATCAAGATATACGAGCCTTATTGGAGAGGCAACAAAGGGTTTTTGGGGATGTTCCACCAGGTAGACCGCCAAACCGTGGATTTTAGCACACCATCGAGCTAGAGGAGGGGGTAAATACAGTCATCACCACCCCTTATAGGCACCCAAAGGCCTATAAGGATGAGATAGAGCAAGCCATTCGGGAGTTGTTGAGATTGGGACACATCAGACCTAGCTCGAGTCCATTTGCTTCTTTCGCGGTGTTGGTGAAGAAGAAAGATGGGATGTTGTGCATGTGTATTGACTACTGAGCTCTAAATAAGAAGACCTTGAAAAATAGATATCCCATTCCACGCATCGATGAGTTGATGGGCGAGCTTAGGGGAGCTAAATACTTCTCTAAGATAGATCTGCATTCGGGTATCACCAGATTCGCATGAGGGAGCAGTACATTCCGAAGACTACTTTTCACTGCCAATATGGACATTTTGAGTTTTTGATGATGCCCTTTGGGCTAACCAACACTCCAGCTACTTTCCAGTCTTGTATGAACCACATGTTCTGTGGGTAGCTGAGGCACTTTGCCCTGGTTTTCCTTGATGACATGCTCATTTACAGCAGGACATGGGAGGAGCACCTTCAGCACTTGGAGGAAGTGCTTTGCATACTTGAGGAGCAGCAGTTGTACGCAAAGTTGTCCAAATGTGAGTTTGGACTAACGGAGATGTTGTACCTGGGGCATGTGATTGGGGAAGATCGAGTTAAGGTGCATCAGGAGAAGATTCGAGCTATACTAGATTGGCCCACACCCAGGAACGTGACGGAGTTGAGGGGGTTATTGGGCATTTGTATGTATTACAGGAGATTTGTGAGAGGGTTCTCACAGCTTGTAGCACCTCTCACGGATTTTACGAAGAGTGGAGCTTTTGAGTAGACGTGGGTGGCAGAAGAGGCTTTTGAGCACCTCAAGAGGGTCATGAGCAGCTGCCCGGTTTTAGCCTTACCGGATTTCACACAGCCCTTTGTGTTGGAATGTGACGCCTCCAGTGAAGGGGTTGGGGTCGTTTTGACACAGGGGACCATCCTATTGTGTTTGAGAGCAGGAAACTGTTGCCTCGTGAGCGGTTGTACTCTGTGTACGACAAGGAGATGTTGGTAATGATGCATGCACTAGCCAAATTCAGACAATGTTTAATGGGCAACCAGTTCAAAGTGAAGATTGATCACAACAATCTACAATTCCTCCTTGTGCAGCAGTCATTAGAGGAGAGGTAGAAAAAATTGGTGAGTAAGCTTCAAGATTACGATTTTGAGATTGAGTATGTGAAGGGTAAACACAATGTGGAAGTCAACGCCCTCTCTAAGAGACCAGCAGCGCTGTCTTTGATGGATGTCACGCAGGATTGGAAGGCTCAACTATTAGTTGAGTACTCCAAGGACAAGCAGGCTTGTGATATTTTGGATGGCACACATAGGGACGACCAGTTTAGGGTGATAGATGATGTGATTTACTATAAGGACTGGATCTATTTGGTACCAGGATCTCAGCGGAAGGAGAGGATCATGCAGGCAGACCATGATTCCCCCCTAGCAGGGCACCCAGGCTTCCTCAAGACATACCATGCTATCAGGGAGAGATTCTCTTAGTGAGGGCTCAAGGGAGATGTGTTGAGGCACATGAGGGAGTGCGTACACTGCCAGAGGAACAAGGTGGAGCTGACCCACCTGGTCAGTTTGCTATAGCCGCTTCCCATTCCGGAGAGGAAGTGGGAGAGCGTATCCATGGACTTCATCACCGGGCTATTAGCTGCGCAAGGGCGAGACTGCATCTATGTGGTGGTCGACAAACTCACCAAGTTTGCCCACTTCTTTGTTATTTCATCGAGATCTTCAGCTTCCCAAGTGGTCAAGTTATTCTTTCGAGAGGCTTTCCAGCTGCATGGTCTCCCCAAGACCATTGTGAGTGACAAGAACAGCAGATTTATGGGGGCTTTTTGGCAGGAGTTGTTCCGGCTAGTGGGGATAGAGCTTACACCTAGCACTAGCTATCACCCCCAAACCGATGGGCGGATAGAGATTGTGAACAAATGGCTGGAAGGGTACCTGCGCAACTATGTGACTGGGCAGTAGAGAGCGTGGGTCAAGTGGCTACACCTCGGGGAGTTCTACTACAACACAACTTATCATATGTCCATTAGTATGTCCCCTTTCCAAGCACTCTATGGGTATAATGCACTTTCTTTTTCTGACATGGTTTTTGGAGATAGCAGGGCCCCAGGGGCAAAGGATTGTGTTCAAGAGAACCAGGAGATTCTCCGAGCTCTCAAGAACAACTTACAAGTGGCCCAAAATCAACAAAAGGTATATGTTGATAAGCACCGAGTAGAGAGACACTTTGAGGTAGAAGACATGGTCTACCTATGCTTGCAGCCATACAAGCAATCTTCGCTCAAGCAGAAGGGAGCAGAGAAGCTTCAACCCCGATTTTATGGGTCGTATAAGGTGGTCTAGAAGGTTGGAGAGGTGGCCTATGACCTAGAGCTACCTACAGAGAGCCGGATTCACAATGTGTTCCACGTCTCATGCTTGAAAATTGCTTCGGGGCAGCATGTTACAGCAGCAACTGAGTTGCCTCCTTTGGATGATGAGGGGCACTTAGTTTTGACACCTGAGACCATATTGGAGATCCAAGAAAGGAGGTTGAGAAACAGGGTGATCAGGGAGTACCTGATCAAATGGAAGGATTTGCAAGAAGAGGATGCCACATGGTAGAGTGAACAAATCTTGCAGCATCTAGTTTTGTAGTTGCTTGGGGACAAGCAACATCCGGGAGGGGAGGATTGTCATATCCCTTCCTAATTGTTCTCCCAAGGAGAGGAAAAACAATTTTAGAAATTTTGTTATTTTTGGCTTACTACATTTTTGGTGGAAGAACTTAGGAGAAAAGGGGGTTGATATGCCTTGGTGGATTGTGGAGACCACTCACCCACCAAAAATACACACCCCTTGAAGGCAGCTCGATTTTCCTAAGTTGGGAGTCAAAATATTTTATGGGACCCACGTGGGGGGCCCAAGGGAGCAAGCATAAATAGAAGGAGAGGAGCAGCATTTGGGGCCTTTTGTCAAATTGAGAATTCATTGTTGCTTTGGTTGTTCAGCTAAGCTACAACTTGTTGTTTAGCACCAGAGCTTCCCAAGGAGTGAAGCTCATCCCTTCCCTTCGGTGGACCTCGAGTGCCAACCTAAGGAGGGCTATCCTTTGCAGTTGGAGACCAAGAGAGGGACCCCTTTCAAAGAATTATGTTGCCTTGGTTCAGCAAAGACGCAGTGGGAGCAAGAGGGACGCAGTGGGAGAGACTGCATGTTTGGGTGGAGCTGTAGAGTCGGGATTTGGAGGTGAAGTGTTGCTGGAGACATTCTCATCGAGTTTTCATCACAGAGGAGTGATATCACAGCAAAAGGAGGAGCCAAGCACTCAAGACAAGTTTCAGGTTGAAGGCACTGCGCCATCATCACCCAAGGCTGTGCAATCATTGGAGTGGGTTGTGTGGAGGAAGACTTACCTGGAGGATTGAGGAGTTGGGTTGTGGGGGAATTGTTGGGAGGATTCTTGGCATTGTGGAAGCAAAAGACAACAGTTACAGCTACAAGTGCAGATTTCCAGTGTTGGAGGAGGGCCAAGCTCTAGGAGGTCGAAATTGGTGGGTCAAAACCAGGGAAAACCCTTTCTGGGTTTTTCTTGGTTTTGGGCAAGGAGTACACTCCTAAATTTGCATAGATTTTTGGGTTGTTTTGAGGGGGAAAGACAGAGTTCGAAATCAGCGAGCAGTGCAAATTTGGAGGGGCACCGCAACTTCCTGGAGAGCTGCAATTCTACAGCAGCTAGGCACTTTTGTGTTTATCACCTGAGGCTTGTAGCTTGCCTTGTGCAAGCCCAAGTGCACCTCATCCATCTTTCTATTGTACTCCAGCATATTTATTAATGAAAATGAGCCAGTTGGGTGTTTGATGAGAATTTTTTGTCTATATGTTAATTGTTGAGTACAATTTGTTTGTGAAATTTATTACATGTCTTTGTTATCACTGCAAATTTTCCAGTAGGAATATTGCAAAACATAAATCATCAACATGTTAAGAAGAAATTACCGAAGTATGATGGTAAGGACCATAAAGGAGCAGTTGTCTAAGTCAATAAAATGGAAGGGAATTTTGAATTAAACCCCTCATTAGGTGAAAGAGAAAAGATAATGACAACTTCCAACAATTTAGAAGGGGAAGCTTACAATTGGTTCCTATGGTGGACAAAAAAGTGTGATGTTCATTCCTTTCATTGGCAAAGTATCACGACAACGTTATTAAAGAGGTTTCATAATGAAGAAGATGATGATCTGTACAACAAATTTGTACATCTCAAACAGAAGGGAAGATGAATAAAGTTATCGAAGCCTAAAATAGTTGAGGATGCCAAGCATGCAGCAAACTTGAGCAAACAAAAGAACAAGTTCAACAAATCATCATTCACCAAAGAAGATGAAAATTAGTATCAGGACTCAGATAAGAAAGAAATAAAAAAATGTAGATATTGTGGTGACAAATGGTTGCCAGGACATAGACGCGACAACAAGAAACTATATACCTTCAAAGCAAAAAACAACTCAAACACATCTATCCATGAATTAGAGAGGGACAAATAAGAAAAACAATTGTCATAAGTGTAGGAAGAATTGGACATCGGGACATAGTTGTGAAGACATGTCCTTACGCTACTATAAAATTGAAATGAAGATCATGTGTTCTGCCAAATAGAAATAAAGATCACAAACTTCAAGGAAAGATAATTACTCCAAAAGACCAATTCCAACCATCGATTACAAAATACATTCCACCACATCTTAGAATTGAAAGGGTCCAGTCGTTAATAAAAAAGAACGCAACTCCACTAACAACCATGATAAGGCAACCACAACCTAAGACCTTGGAGCTTAGAGGAGTCATAATAAATAGAAATGTCACAATACTCGTAAATTTTGGCAATACTCACAATTGTATAGACATTGATGTTGCTAAACAACTAAACCTTTTTGTGCACCCCACCAAAGACCTCATTGTAATGATTGCTAACAGAGAAAAGGTCAAAGAAGTAGCAAAATGTCATAAGGTGTCAATTCAGAGTTGGAACTACAAACAAAGTTCTATGCTCTACCACTTGAAGAGATGGATATAGTGTTAGGTGTGGAATTGTTGATGCAAATGGGAAGTTATACTATAAACCTTGTGTTAGAAAATCAAAAAGGCAAAAAGATTTTCTTATACTTGATAATTACTTGTGATGTTCTTAACTTCTTATTAAGTTTTCTTTATATCTTCTTTATTTTAGTTCATCAAGTAATTACCAAAGTGAGATCACATAAAATAATGGACACCACATATAGGCACATGCCAGGGCAAAACCACCCTCGAGGGGAAACCCCAGTCAAAATTCTCTTCCTTTCAATAGTATTCTTTGAGACTCTTCACCCTAGACAAAGACCAAACCTTCCCTCCACACCAAGTTAGCCTCCCAGATTTTCGACCTCTCTTCCAGCAACGTTGACTATGTAGCAGCTTTCGGCATCAGCGAAACATGGAAGACTTCGATCTTCCAAACTAGGGCACGAAACAAAGAGAGAGAGGCACGAAAATTTCGTTTTTCTTCTTCTCCTTAGACTCCACCTATCTCGCACTTCCTTTGGCTTTCTTAGACCCACTTCGCACTTCCTTGGCTTCCTTAGAGATATCGAACTTGCTTGAGATTAGATGCTCCAAATGAATTCGACTTGCTTCTATTTATAGCAATGTGCAAAAAGTCGGGAAAAAATCGGGATTAAATCCCCAAAATGCGATTTTTTTGGCTGGCCAATTTTTTGCTGATTTTTTCCCAATTGAAAAAGTCGGGATTAAATCGGGACTTTTTCCCAAAAATCGTGAATGAGGTAGTTTCTTTAACGATTTTTTTTTTTTTAAAGTCAGGATTTTATTGAAAAAGTCTGGATTTTTTAAAAAAATGAATATTTTTGTATGTTTTTTAATTTTGCCGACTTCTTCAAAAAACTCCAGACTTTAACGACTTTTTCAACTTTTGGACCCTTGCCGATTTAATCCCGACTTCGACTTTTTTCCACATTAATTTATAGGCTTCAAGGGAGGTCGAATTGATGTCCTCAGGCCGACTTGATGTGGACGATACATAAATTACATTTGACTCAATACTAAACCTTCTTACATGATTCAAAAGCCCAAGAAGGGTCTCTTTAAAAGTACAATGACTCTATTGACTCAAAATAAATCCTAGAAGTCCTCAATGGGGACTTTGACCTAAAACATGATGACCCAAGCATGAAACCCATGCTTTAATAAGTCATAATAATAATAATAATAAATATTTTCTTTATTCTTTTGACAAGTACATTACAAGATGACTCAAATACATTAATGAAGACCGAACCTAGTTACATTTTCCAACACCTTGAAGAACAATTCATGGAATTTAATTGCCAAAGAAAACATTATTAGCTATATGATGTTGAAGCTTCCACTCTCAAAAAAATGCAAAAAATACACACGAACCTCAACAATGCTCAAAATACGAGCAAAGTCAAGCACACAAATGCAAATAAACTTCATTTGACCATAGAGATGTGACCAACTAAACAAAATCCTACTTCTTATGCTTTGAGGACAAAGCATGCCTTGAGAGGGCAGCAATGTTACAAACATAAATAATAATAATTAATTAAATGAAAAGTCAAGGAGCACGTACCCTTTCAACTCATGATTGTTGGAAAATCATAGAGGCAAAAAGATTTTCTTAACATGATAATTACTTTTGACTTTTTAGTTGTCTTCTTATAGTTCTTCTTTAGTTTCTCTACGTCTTCTTATCATCAAGCAACTATGAAAACAAAACATAAAGATCAATGACACAAGATGTGGGCTCTCAACCAGGGAAAAACCCCTCCTTGAGGGGAAAACCCAAAAATCTCCTCTTCTTTAAGAACCAAATCAAATGAGATAATCAAGACCCTTTCACCAAGACCAAGACCCTCCTCCATCCATCAAGCCAGCCACCATGAAGATAAGTCAACTTCTGGTTTGTTTCTTCACAAGTAAACATCAATCAGTTCTTCAAGAATAAGAGTGAACTAGAGCCTTGTCCCTCTCTGCAATTTTGTACCTTCATCCCTGCAACAAGTCTGTAACTTCGGCCCTGCATCATATCTATAACTTAGGTCTTGTAATAGCCCTACAATTCTTTAGTTATGTGACTAAAAAGCTAATATTTCAGCTCCCATTCATTGGACAAGTATCTTCTCTTTTTCGCTATATATTTCCTTCACTTGTAGGCTTCCTCACATCACTTTTCCTCCAGTAGGTAATTGCAGAACCAAACTTGCTTGCTATCCATTCTCAAACTAGGTCGAATGCTCATTTATATAGTTCTTTCAATCTATTCTATTAGGTCAACATGAAAATCTGGAGGCCGACTTGTAGAGTTGCCTTGTAGAAGATGGAGTCATCTTGTAGGATGGAGGTTTGTGATCTGAAAATTACTCGTGAGTGACCTCAATTAATTAATTAATAATGAAGGTATTATAGACATGTACTGGTGTGTGTCTATGTCATTTGAGGCAATGGATCAATCATATTGCAAAATACACCTACACTGGAAAGATGGAAAACAGTAAGAGAAACACAGTAAACAAATACAAGAACACAACAAATTAATAAGGAGTTCACCCTATCCTCCAGGGCTACGTCTCCGGTCTAGCTTTCAGTGGTGGCCTTCTTTTATTGTGTCTTTAAAGCAAAGATTTACAATGAGGAGCTCAATTTGAGTCTCCTGAAACAGATAATACTTGGTAGGGTGGTTCTTGGATTCCCCAAGCCACTAGAGTGCACAGACTCTTTTCCTTTCCAAGTCTTAACCTCTCTGGTCTTTAATAGGAGGAGCCCAATGTGGTGCTCAATTCCCAACAGATCCTCATAGGGATTTGCTTGAACCTCTTAAGCCTTCTGTCTACTCGATGCTGCCTTGGGTCAGCTCAGCTCTCTGTTTTCTGCTTCTTGCTTCACTGTCTTTTCTTTCCTCTCGCTCTCTCTGTCTTCGTTTTCTTCTTCTCTCTTCGTGTTCTGTTCTCTATCTATTCATGGCTCAAAGCCAATCTGTCCTTGACTGTTCGATTCCTCTTCCGCCTCTTTGGTTCACCTGTTATTGTTCGTTTGGAGTTCCCTGCCTCTACATCATCGCCATCGTCCACAGGGAAGTGGCCACATGTCCTCTCACGAACTGCACCGCTCTTCCTCGACAGTTCGGTAATTCAGTTACACTGTGGAATGACTCATCCGCCAACTCAATGATCAAATCGGACTTCAGAATTTTACATGCCGCAGCTTAATTCCCCTGTCAAATCCGGTTTCTCCATCGGGCGCAATCTCCGCCGTCAGATCTGGAGCCCCCAGATCCTACGATATTCGCTCATTTCGCACGGTTGACTTGCTCGACCGTTAGCGCGCGATGAGAGGCTGTTTTCTCTCTCATCCGTCGGACACGCATCGTGCACTGAATGGAATCGCTCATTTTCAGCCAAATCCGCTTACCGCCCAATGATGCCCCCAATATACCACCGATTTTGGAGCGCAGGACCTGCCTTTCGCCTTACCGCTTTCCCCACAGTTTCCCGGCTTCCCATGTGACCGAGCGCTCGGGGCCTTCCCTTCTCGAGGGGTTTTGCCCAGCGAATCGTGCATCAGAAATGGCCTCCGTTCCCCGATCCAGGCTTCCCAACTACCAATTTTGCCTCCTGCGCAGTCTCCATGGGCCTCGGTCAACGCGCTTTGACTGAGGTCCTTGTCGTTCCTTGCTGGCTGCAAACTACCACAGTCTAGAGGTCTTTTTGATCGCTCTTTGTTCATAAATTTCTGAGGCCTGTCCTGATTTGATACAGTCATGGTACTTTGATAATTTTTCATGGATCCAATTCGGATCAATTTGAGACACAAAAAAAATAATTTTCTTCTTTGACATAAGGAACCCAAGAAGGGTCTTGACTATTACTAGAATTTTGACACAACCCTAGAAGCCTACAATGGAGGCTTGACCTACAATGAGCATGAAACCATGCCAAAAATAATTTTCTTTTTCAATCATTTTTTTTCTTTCTTTTGACAAGTTCATTACATTATGACTCAAATATAATTACGAAGACCTATACTAGTTACATTTCTCAACACTCCCTCTTAACTAGGGAGGTATTCATAATCGTTCAACTAGTACAAGGTTGACCTCAATTTGAAGTGTTCCAAATCCAAGAAGAATTCTACAGGATACCATCACTGCCACGGTATCATCATCAAAGATCCAAGTGTCATGACACTAATACAAAGAATCCAACTCACGGATTCCAATATCATACACTCATCAAGGATTTAAGACACTAACCGGACTAAGGTGTTATCCAGGCATCTGCCACTACAGGTACCATCAGGCTTCAACCCTAACACCGACCCACGGGGATCTAGGTATCATATCCAAGGTCGTAGCTCCACAAGACCAATGATACCCTCCCTCACTGGGATCTAGACATCATCAACGGGTTAGCCAAGATGTCCTCCCAAGTACCAACACTGGCAGTTCATGGTACTTCATCTCTCCTTATCAAATCATCAAGCATGCTTATCAAATATTCAAAAACTTATTAGGGAGAGATCATGGAAAATTTTGGGGGCGAATTTTCGCCCTTAGGCAAAATTAAGGGGTTTTAAATTTTTAGTGGGCAAATATTTTGTATCATAGCACATTTTTACAAATCGCCTCAAATAGCCCACCTTATTTTAAGGGAGAGGGTAAAAAAGGTAAATTTAGCCCTTGA
>APFE030660516.1:125970-189693 GCA_000404065.3 Pinus taeda | reverse complement strand
GCCGTACAACCCCACGTTTCCAAAAAAAATGATTTTTTTTTTTAATTTTTTTTGTTTTTTTAATTTTTTTAGGGTTTAGGGTGGGTTCTAGAAGCCTGTCTAAACTTATAAAAGAGAAGTTTGTCTCATTCTCTCATCACACTATTCAGCAAGTCGTTTCTCTTGGAGACTGGCAGTTGTTTCAGCTAGGGTGTTTTGAGCAGTGAGCATCAGCAAAGTGGATTTCAGCAGCAGGAGAAAGAGATTTTAGCAGCAAGAGAAAGAGATTTCAGCAGCAGCAGATTTGGCTCAGCTACAGCCATATTTCTTTTCTCTTTTCTGGCATTTTTGGGGTAGTTTCAGCGCTCTCTTGCTGCCTTGAATATTGAGGACGAGTCTGGAAGTCGAATTGGTGCATCATCTTCTTCAGCACCACCATCCACTGTTGAGCATTGTGCTGCTTCTATTTTTGATAAGGATTGTTATGATGAGGATTAGTCTTTTGTCTCTATAGTTCTTGCAGCCTTATAGTCTTTATTGTACTTGCAGCCTCATATACTAATATTAATAAACGCTGATTTTGAGATTTTTGCCCTTGGATATATAATATAACTTTAATGGTTGCTTTTGGATTTTCCTATATTTTTATTTTCATTATGTGATCATTCATGACTCATGAGTAAATGTGATATAAATTTAATCTTAATGTTTAAGTGTAATAAATTATAATGTATCATTAATGCTTTATGATTGCACACATATATATATATATATATATATTCGCGCTTCCCCGTTTCCTCAAATTTGGGGAGGTCGCGTTTCGTATCGCTTCCCGTTTCGGAAACTCGTTTCCGTTTCACCGTTTCGTGCAACTTAGCTACCACAACTACTGCAACTGAGAAGCATTTGAAATACTGAATCAACTGTGTTTTTGTGCTACATCTGTCACCTGAGTATCTAACTGCTACTAGCACCTATACTGTCCACCAAAGAATCTGCGCTGCTACTGAATCTGCACTAAGCCTCTCGCTTTGTTGTCAATACTACATCTGCACTCCTCAACACCTGACTGCAACTAGTGTGCAACTGTCACTCGGGAATCTGACTGCATCAACTGACATTGATCCAACCTGTTGCTGAATACTATGGGCCCCCATAGCAAGTCAATGATCCATGAGGAAGACACCTCAATGGACCCTGCCCAACCTCTACAACTCTGAGACTATAACTCCATATCGCCCCACCTCACTCTTGGAGGTATAGTTGCAAACATGGGGAAGTCTTCCTCCAACCTGGAGGACAACTTGTTTATCTCCGCGGACGCTGGAGCCTGGTCCTGCTTCTCCTGCTTGTCCTTCTTCCTGAGAGGACATTGAGTACTGTAGTGACCAAACTCGCCACACCTGAAGCACTTGACCTTAGATAGGTCCTTGTTTTTCTTCTTCTCCCCCTGTCCCTAACTGGGACCCTTTGATGCAAGGGCCACATTCTCCTCTTCCTTCTCACCCTTCGATCCCTTGTTGTTGCTTCTACTGATGGAGCTCTTTACTAGAGCTTGCCTCATCTCCTCTTTCTGCAGATCTGACCACCTCCTATCCCACCTAGGCACGTTGTCTCGGCCTAAGATACTTTGGACAAAGACTAGCCACTCCTCTGAGACACTGTTCAGTGCCAAACACACAAGCTCTGTAGGTTGAGGCGCTTCCCCAACGGCTGCAAGATGAACCCGAATCTCCTGAATCTTGGTGAGGAAGGAATCTATGCATTCACTCTTCTGCATCCTGATGTTTCTCAGCTTCTCTTGCAAGAACATCTTCCACTGCTCAGAAGGATTCCGATATAGCTGAGCGAGAGCATCCCACATCTCCTTTGTCGTTCCTTTATCTGCTATATGTGAGACTATATGGTCTCGAACTCCATCCAAGATCATTCGCTTTGCCTTCATCATCTCTTTCATGTATTCCTTCAGCTAATCTGCATCTTGAGGTTCTGCCACAACATTATCTACATAGGTATTCAAGCCAAATTCATCTAGCAAGAAGGACATCCTAGCCTTCCAAATGACATCGTTGGAGGATCCCTCCAACCTATCATGATCTTTAAGCCCAGTTGTGGCCATCTCTGAATCTGAACAAGAAACTCCCTCTTTCCCCCTGCTTGGTTGTTGAATCTGCTATTTGCACTCCCTTCTGGAGTGAGAAAAACTGCTTGCAGCAACTACCGACTACAACTGCAAAATTGGATTTCTAGGCTACAAACCCTCGGAGAGAAATTTCCCTCTATGTGTGCACTTTCTCTTCCACTCAACGTTGATTCTGCTCTAACCACTGCTGCAAAACCCTTCTACGCCCAAACAAGGAATCTGCTTAGCGAAAATTTGAGCTATAGTTGCTCCTTTTCCTACTGGAATCACTCAATCTAGCAAGCCAAATTTTTCTGCCAACTTGCACTGAAAAATCGAACTTGCTCAAACAATTTATACCATCTGGCTTAGGCACTGTGCAGCCTCCAGAAATTTGTCCTGATGTTCCTTCTGAACAGCGAATGTTTGTTTCTCATCTTATCAAAATCGCTCTAATACCATGTGAAAATTTCACTACTGAAATTCTATTGCAGCAACTGGAATTAAATCTTCTAACTGTAAATTAATTTATTAGCTTATTGTTACAACAACAATGAATTAAGCACACTGCAACCTTTAAAAATAAAAAAATATTGCGAAACATAAACTAGAATCTGAGAAAATACTGGCACACACACACCAAAATATGACAGTTATTTTTGGGCAAAAATCCCAAAAAAACTGAACTTGGAATAATCGGTGCAGTAGCTAAGGGTTTTTATTATTAAGCAGCAATGAGAAATTTTGAGTACAATAGATATAGCCAAACTAGTGAATCTATCCAAGAGGAATACTTGCAAAAGTTATATGAGGGAATTTACCCTCACTCCGAGCAATCCCGACACTTGACTGCCTCTGAAAAGCTAGTCGTCCAACCAGCTCTACCCAGGCCCTACGTCACCTTAGCACAGTCCCTCAAACGCTCTGCCTAAATCAACTGCCAATCTAGCCGCCCTGCCTGCTGCTAACTGGGAAAATGCTTCTCCAACCCTCTGGAAAACTTTCCCAGCCTCTGGAACTGAAGACGTCTTCCTCTTCAGTTGGATCAAATTGCCCTCTTAAGGATCTGCATAGCCTCCTAGAGAATATATCGGCCTCCTCTTTCTGACTCTCTGGAACTGGAAAATTTTCCTTCAAACTCGCTATCCCTGCTCCTCTTTGTCTCTACTTCCCTTCTCTAGCTCAAACTCTGCTACTGGCTAGCTCGAATTGCCCAAGGAAATCAACCTCAAGTCTTGCAAGTGTGTTTCTCCATCTACCCATCGACTTCTTATAATCTCACCATTGGACTCCAACAGCCAAGATTAAAACTTAATCAATGACTGAGATTATATCCTAATAGATCCGTATGAGTTTCTAGATGATTCACACCTATTGACGGTGCTAGACCCGCCAACATGTCAGGGGATCTCCCCAGTAAGAAATCCCAACTAGACCTCAGACCGTTTGGAGTAGGAATCCCAGCAGTGGGTAGTAAAGCAATGCCTTGACTGCGATAGCACGCAGAGGTAAGTGTGATATCTTTGTCGGAAGCAAGTGTGCGACCTTACATGGGGGTTCTAACACACGGAGCAGAAAAGGAAGTGTGTCCCTTAGAAGCTTGTAATAGTATGCAACCTGAAAAGGAACACACGAGTTGAATGACATCACAAGCTGGAAAGCAAAATAGTCCACAATCCAAATTGACGGGTTAAACCAACAATGCGTCTGCAACAAGATTCATACAATTACATACAAAATAGTTCATACATAAATGGGTAAGTTAAATAACATACTTTGCTAAAGCAACCAGAATAGTCCAACTACAGTAACAACATATGCATGAAAACGTGTGGCGTTGTGTTATATATACATATATATATATATATATATATATATATATATAAAGTGAAAGTTCTACCCATACATACACCATTGGCAGACACTAGCCCCAATAGTGGAACATTACAGTCTATTAGTGTCAATATTTGCATACTGCCATCAATGATCAAAACTCCTCTTTTCATATTCATATTAAGGTCTCGCTCAGAAATTTGTCATTCCACCTAGGTCCTCATGCAAAAATTTACTCAATGATGGTAGCGCAAATCAAAAGCCTCACTCTCCCTTAAAAAATCAATACTTGTTGGCCCTCCTTCATGTTCTACTGAGCATACATCAGTCATAAAAGCTCATTTTATCGTGTCTTTATGTCAGTCAAGTCAACATGGAGTCTAGTCATTCAAAGTCCCATTAGGTCACTAGGTTTCATTTTCCAAAGTTCAATAATACACTATTTCACTACATAAGGCCAGCAAAAAAACATGAGAGTAAGCAAAATAATGTCCCTTTTTCATTTAAAGAGGATTTGCAAACATGTAACTATGGTTGCCCAAGCTCTAATTTTCATTCTGAAGTACGAGTTTTATTTCAGATTGTAATTTTATTCCAAAAACCAGAGATGTAATATTTTTTTTAATTTATGTAATTTTATGTTCATTATATGTAATAAGTTACTATTCCTAAGCTATCAACTCAAACTCTATGTACCAACTTCATCCAAGCAAATTCAAATGTAAAGAGTGCCAAACTCCAGCGTCATCAACCTGCAAACAAGAAAATCAGAGTGTAAAGGATAATTAGCAAAGTTTTCTAAAAGGTGAATGGAAACATTAGAAAGTGGGTTTTAAAATTGAAAATTCAAATTCACTCAAGTATAAAGGCCTTTTTAGCATCAAACTCAACTTCATTTGCCTCCTACCATCGATTGAGCAAACCCCAAGAAAGCATTTTTCACGATTTTGGGCGAATTTGAAAAGCAAAGCAGGTGCTACGTGTTTCCTTCAGGCGCTACGCACACCCTTCAGCATTGCGCACTTGCTACCAGCGCTATGCACTTGCCAAAGAAGGGCGCGCTCCCTTCAGGCGCTGCACGTTTGTCCAGGAAAGCTAGAATCGCCTCCAAAGCTCCACCAAACTTGTATTCAACCTCCCACAAGTAAGTAACAGCTAAAGATAGCAAGCTTCTTCCTCCTAAAGTCACACTTATGGTGTTTTTGAAAGTTTATTGAAGATTTGGTGTTTTTCTCACATTAAGACCCTAGTTTATCCCTTAAAACTATCATTGCACTCTTAATTCCCAAATTTAAGCTCCCCTACCCTTTCATACACTCCCCCACACTTTCATATACTCCCCTATACTTTCATTCCCTTTCCCTAAACCCTTTATCCCAAAACCCTAAGCCCTAGGTGCTACAACTACCTAGGCTCCCACACCCCCAACATTTTAAACAATTTCCCCATCCTAAAACTCCCTATCCCCTCCTCCATTACATAAATCCCTAAACCCATCTCCTTCAATTTCCCTTCCCCATTCCTTACTCCTAAAAAACCACATTCCAACAACCTAATACCTCCCTAGGGTTTGATATTAAAACAACATGGCAAAAGAGGAAAACAAACCATACAGTGAGGGAGAAGAAACAGAGGTGAAGAAACCACACAAAGGGGGCAAGATACTCAGACTTGAGCCAACAGACCTCAGGAAACTCTTGGCATCTCCTATGGTTGTGACATCATTCAAATATCTTGGCTGTTATGATTTTTGTGAGCAAATTCAAGCGGTCAAACACCATGTTATGTTGACTAGACTCTTCATATCCAACCTCCATGACAACCAAGTTACTCTAGCTGGTGCCACTTTTACTTTATCTATTGTCGTTATATCAGCTACTGCCGAGATCCCAGATGTTGGGGAGAAATGGTTTAAACAAGGTGAATTGGAGAAACATTACTATGAGCCTTTCATAAAACCAAGGTACGAAATGAGAGAAAGGGCTATTTTCCTTTTTCTCACCTCCTAGACAAATATGCCCCTATGATGAAGATTATCATGACATATTTTTCATGTGAAGGTAGATTTTCTAGGCTTTATTCCTATCACATCCAACTTTTAATGCATTTCACTAGGGTAAAACTACTCAATATACCCTACTACCTTTTCCGGAGCATTAATAAGATGGCCTATATTGTCCAGGAAAGGGAATATGAACATCAAATGAAGAGTCTCTTTCATCATTCCCCCATCAAAATTCATCTCAAAGAGCTCAACATTGCATGGAGTACCTTCATAGCCAATCCCATATTCATTGATCCATCTATTCAGAATGTTCAAAGTGTCCCTTCATCATCTCATCCTTCCACCTCCATTCCTCCATCTCAACCCATAAATCATTCATCATCATCAGATCAGTCACTTTCACCATCACCATTTCATGATATTTTGAGTCACCTAGCAAAGATGAGATCAGTGGGCCGGCACAGATTGAGCAGGTTGAGGTCATCAAGCCTAAAGGGGTAGATTTGGGCACATTGGCACACACTTACCAGAGAGACCATAGGCAAGTGTTTGCCCCACAGATTGCGGGAGGGGCCTTGCCTTCTTCATCAGCAAAGCAAGTACAGGAGGGCAAAGAAAAGATGATAGAGACAGAGATTCAACATGAGGAGGAGGACCTCCATGAGACAAAGCAGGATTTTTACTTGGTTGACCTAGGTGAGCATGATGACAATAAGAACACCAGCATTGTCATCAAGGAAAAAGATGCACTCATCAAAGAGCTCCAGATCAACCTAGAGAGGTCAAAATACATCATTTCATATTATGAGCAGGAGAATGAGAAGCTTCAAGCCAAACATGATATCATGGAGATTCAGCTCATCAAGGCAAAAAGGGAAGTAATGAAAGCCAAGGCATTGCTTAATGAGGCCTATGATAGGTATGGTGAACCTGAAGAAGAGCAAGAACCAAGAAGCAAACCTAGGACTAGAGGGCTGAAAAGAGCTCTAGAACTAGAGAAACAAAAGGAGGTTGAGCTTGCTAATGAGCTCACATGGAATGAGCGAGCAATTTGCCATCTTGATCAGTGAGAACCGGGAGCATTGGCTTCATAAGGTCAATCAGCATTTAGAGAAGCTCCTAGACAAGGCTAATCAGCAAAATGACATTCAGAGGAAGATGGCAAAACTCTATGCCAACAGAGAAGAAATGCAAGGGCAAAGCTCAAGGCTGCTAAGGCAAAAATTGAAGCCCTAACTCACCAAGAAGAGAAGAAGAAGCTTGATATACTTGCAGAGGCTTAACTTCATGCCTAGCCACAACAAACATCAGCTCCTTGACCAATTTTGAAGCCTCTTGGCTCATTTTTGTAAATATTGTCTTTTCTGTGTTTTTTTAGGCAATTTTATATTAGTTGCACGGTCAAACGCGCAGCACCTTTGGGGTACTTTTTGAAGAAATGGAGACCACCACTGGATGCAGAATGATAAATAAATCTAAGAAAACCATGTTTCCAGCATTAGTTTGCAAAACTGGCAGGTGAAAAGGGAAAAAAACTAGCAAAAAATCATGTTTCTGCCTCATTTTTGGCCCAGACGCTACGCGTTTGACCAGTCTTGGGAGAATGAAGTTTTGGAGGGTCAAATCAGGTCCATTTTGGAAACTAAAGGCAAATTTGGAAACTAGACAAGATAAGCTTTCCAATGAGCTATCTTGGGCTCAATTTGGACACCGGGAAGGCAGTCAAAAGTAGCCTGCAATATGGAGGGTGCACATGACACTGTGAGGGCGCACTTCACAAAAAGATGGCGCACTTGACAATTTGCCTAATTTTTCACTGTTTTTCTCTAGTTTTGATTTTCACCTATGGAAATCAACTTTTTACTGGTGTAATTGATATTGTAAATGTAATTAAGGCCTTTTACTATTATCTATGGGTAAATACATTAGGTAAATAGACTCCACTAGGTGTAATGAACCAGTTTCAATATAATTAGGGATGAGTCACTTTGACCACCCTACACTCTAGATATCAGTTCAGATTTTGGTGAAACTGCTCCTCCTCTCATGGATTCAACCCTTGAGCTTGGGAGGAGTTTGTTTTGATGTCTATATCTTCCCTTTCTTCACTCTTTTTAGAGGTTGGACTCAGTTGGATGTTGTACTTGTGATCAAAGGCACTATTGTATCAAATTTTGGCTAGTTTTAATAGATGAGTTGCAGCTATTTCTTTGGGATACATGTGGTATGGATGTTTAGCATTGTTTCTTCTTTGTGATCATTTGTATGAATGTTCTGTAAGTTTATAAACCATTTAATGTCTGTTATATGGTAATTTTCAAGTTGATAGGCAGAATACATGTTTGCTCATGCTCTGTTTTGGGAAAGTTATCATCATTTGTCCATTTTTCTTCAGTTTAGGAAGAATACATCTCATATGCTCTTCCTAACTCCTCATCAGTCTTAAACCATCTCACCAAATCACCTTTTAAGTGCTAAGTCTCCTGCCTACCTTGCCCCTTTGGATGTCTACAATCATATCTCATTTGCCCTGACCTAGCCTCTTTGACCTAAAATCCTCATCCAACAATAACCCCATCAAATCAAATCAAAATAACCTCTGCACTTTATACCTAGCCTAAAACCCTAATCCATCTAGCCCTCTTGGTTGTGATTCTTTGGAGAGAGCCCTCTCCGGCCTGGTAGGGCTAGATACCAAGTCAAAAGATTGGTTTGTGGTTACCTCAGCTGGACTCTTCCTCAGCCTTGGAGATCTGGAGGAGTGATAACACAGTCAACACCGCCTGCTCCTCCAAAGAGATGTACTCGCTCTGCACTGTGGAGAAGCCAAGGCTCATCACAATACTCTCCAAGCCTTCTCTAGGAAATGCCTAGCTAAAAGCTTGGCTCCCAAAAGCCTGTACTATGAGTTATGAGGTTCTATATATAGCAAAGGGTGGGGTGACCCTTGACATTCCCCTTTGACTCTTGGACTACCCTCATGAGTCTTCACATTACAACAATGATTGTTCACATTCCACTAATGACACTTGGAATTTCAGTTACAATATATTTACAATAATACAATTTCCACATATACCCATGTGGGACAAAAATAGGCTTGAGTCAGCCTGACAAGACAAACAACATCACTCGGGTTCTTGGGGGAAGACCAACTCAGTGACCTACTCGCGGTGATCTTCGAAGATGAACTGATAACAAGCTTGGTACTGCTCTATTATGTCCCCATACTATTTGATGGCATCTTTGTTGAAGCAGAGCCTTGCCTCCATGGCTTCCGAGTATATGGTTTTGAAACCTCTATCCAGCTCATCCTGAAACATGTGTAGCATTGTCCTGAGTGTGGCTGGGCCACTAATGTACCTTTGCATGTTCTTTGTGCTGAGCTACAAGTCATCACTGGTGGCTATGTGCATCAACTGCTCTATGTACTTGTCGACATCCAGCATGACTTGGTTCTTCCTCATACCCTGGGTGAGGGTTTCGGTGAAAGGGATCTTGTGCGTTCGCACTATGACATCCAAACTCCTAAACAACCGTGCATAGGAAGCCTCAATGCTAGTGATGAGCAGAGGGAGTTGCTCATAGTTCCAGATCAACATCTAAATCCGTGCTTTGTCTAGCTCAAACTTCGGCTTCATCCTCTTGTGCAAGTAGAGCGGGGCTCCCTTGTATCTCATTGCCCATTCTTGCATGTGCGCAATATGTTGATTTGGGGTAACATCGGATGTGCTCTAGCCACGAAAATTGGTGGAGAGGCTAAGGCACATGAGATCTCCAATACTCAAAAGGGTTTGGGCAGATTCTAAACAATTTGGGAGATATTAAAAATAATTAATATTTTTAATGGAGTCCCTAGGTCTAAACTTAGGGAAAGTAAAATATTAATGTGTATTAATATAAAACTGTGTTAGAATGGTCCAAAAGTCATGGATCAAGCCAGATCTAATCTTAGCCGTTGATTAGGGACTTAATCTCGATCGTTGATTTGTGAACGAGAAAAGTATAAGAGGAGGTTTGAGGGTCACTTGGAGAACACACTGAGGGAGACCAGTCAGTTTATTTTCTGGAGCGGGGTTAGCTGAAAAATTGAACCAGTGGTCTGGTGAGTAGTCAGGAGGCAGCGAGTACGGAGCAGAGAGGCGAGATCAGCCACTGGAGATCAGCAATGAGGCAGGAGAGGCAGACGCAGAGGCAACAAAAGATTGCGCAATCACTTGTTGGGCCTGCGCGAGTGACGCAGAGAGGCCCAGGGTTGACGTAGTCAAGCAGGGGCTGACGCAGACGGTTTGAGAGCCACACAAAGGTCAGTTGAGCTGATGCTGGGATTGGGAGAAGTGTTGGAGAATTATTTCTCTGTGTGAGTAAGCTAGTTTGGCACCCTGTTGTACAGAAAAATTGCTGAATAATAAAATCCTCCCTTGCTGCACCGGTTTTCCCACATTGGATTTTTCTGGGGACTGTTGTCCAAAATACCTGTGTTAATGTGTTAATGCTTGTGCATATGTTTGTTTCTGTATTACAGTGTGATATCTGCAGCAGTATTTATTTTAACGTTTATTGAAGTAATTTCATAAATAACTTATTGTGGAATAAGTAGGAAAAATAAATCAGTTGCTGCAATGATAGAATTTTCACATGGTATCAGAGGAAGTAATCAGAGACAGAAATGGAAAATCAATTATGGGTCGAGACCACGATGCAGAAGCATCCACGTCATGGGACTCACACAGATTTTCAGAAGATTGCACAAGAGAAAGAGATTTCAATTTCTGTATGTTGGCTTCCAGGCTGGAAGAAGAAGTGGCATGTATGACTAGTGCTGCATCATCAGAAGTATGGTATATAGACAATGCAGCTTTGTGGCATATGACGGGAATCGGGGAGTGTTTCTCAGAATATCGAGAAAAGAAGATGAACTTTCAGATCACCATGGGGAACAAGGCAAAGTGTACTCCAGTAGGGAAGAGTACCATAGTTTTTCAAACAGAATCGAAAGAACGGTTCCGTGCTACAAATGTACTGCATGTACTAGGATTGGGGATGAACTTACTTTTCGTGTCGCAACTACAAGGCAAGGGCTATGACGTCTACTTCATCAAGGAGAAGGTATACATCAAACACCCAAGCTGGAAAAAGAAAGTGCAAATCGAGATCAAAAGTAGTCGGTTGTATAGATTGCAACTAGAATCACCAATGGCACTAATAGGTAATCATGGAGACAAGGACTTGAACGAACTATGGCACAGAAAAATGGGTCACTTGCACCATGGAGCTCTGAGAATTCTCAGGAGCACTGTAATAAGAGTTCTAGATCTGAGTACGGAACGAGATGATGTATGCAGGGGATGTGTTCTAGGAAAGTATGCCAAGGCAGCGTTTCCTAGGAGAAAACACAAGGCCAAGAGTGTACTAGGATTGATACACTTTGATATCTGCCAACCTATGTCCATCAAAGCTCTCAGTGGTGCCCATTATTTCCTTACCTTCATTGATGACCACTCAAGCAAAACTTGGATTTATTTTCTGAAAACCAAGGATGAGGTTTTCTATTGATTCAAGGAGTTCAAGGCTCTAGTGGAGAATCAGACTGGGAAGAAAATAAAAGTTTTGCGCTCAAATAATGGTGGAGAATACGTCGATAAGGACTTCATTGATTTTTGCGGTAAGGAGGGCATCAGAAGGGAGTGGACAGCTCCATATAATCCGGAGCAGAATGGGGTAGCAGAAAGAAAGAACGGGACTATTATAGAAGCAGCCAGGGCCATGATGTATGATCAGCATATGCAAAAATTCATGTGCGTAGAAGCATGCAACACAGCAGTCTATGTTTAGAACAGGACTCCTCATCGGGCAGTGGGAAAGATTACTCCAGAGATTCTTCACGGGGAAGACACCTGAAGTTAGTCATTTCAGGGTATTTGGGAGTCTAGCATATTGCCGCATACCCAAAGAAAAGAGGAAGAAGCTGGATCAGACTGCGGAAAAAGGATATTTGGTAGGATATAGTGAGAACGCTAAGAAATACAAAATCTATCTTCCGGGGAGCAGGAAGGTAGTAGTACAATGAGATGTAAAGTTCATGGACGACAGGTCTTTCAGAAGATCTCGCGAGATGCCTTCCGAGGAGCAGTCGAAAGAGGAGTCATTGGTTAAGCCTCTTCAACCAACAAAAGTAAAGAATTCTTCCTCAAGACAGGAAGATTCTCAGGATGAGGAGGAGGAGCGAACAGAAGCACCTGCTGGCAGAAGAAGAACTAGCAGGGAACTTCGTCAGATTCTGTGAGATGCAGAGGACGTCATTGGTGCACCAAGAAACAATAAGAGTGAGCGAAACAGCCAAATAGATATTAGGCATTAGTAGCTCAGGATGGAGAGCCTGCCAATTTCAAGGAGGCAGCTCAACATCAGCTTTGGCTAGATGCGATGGTAAAGGAATACAACTCCATAATGGTAAATGATGTCTGGGAGGTCGTGCCAAGACCTCAAGACAGATCAAAGACATACACTCATACAGAACAATCATCATCAAGGAGAACAACTTCTCCTTGCTCGCTCGAGACTGGTTGTGGTTTTGGAGGTGGCAGAGACTGTGGTACGAACTTGGATGCCCTCGGCATGAGATCGATGTTTTGATCCTCTACTCTTGTTTTGTCTCCATGTTTGTTGCCTCAACCAACTGCTCAACCTGCTGAGCAAGTTCCTGAACTTGCACCTGCTCACCCTGTTCATCATCTGCTAACTGCTCTGCTATCTCAACCTATATCTGCGCAGTTTGCTCTATCAATGTGCCTTGTCCTTCTTCCTATTCTTGTTTTTGTCTTTCTTCACTCTCTCCTCCTGAGCTCTTGTTCTGCTTTCAGCTTCTTCTCCGTCTCCTGCAATCTCCTTTCCGTCTCTTCCAATCTTTGCCTCTCCCTCTTTCTCTGTGCTATTCTCTTGTCGCGTTGTCGCCTCATTGCATCTATCTCCAAAGCTACTCTCTCAACAAGTGGATCTTCTTTGAACTTGTAGCTTTGCTCAGCCTCTGCGCTCTCGGCAATCTTCCTCTTGCCTTTGTCTTGCGTCAGTTTGCTGCTCGCTAATGTTGTTGTTGTTGCTTCCTGTGGTGTTGTTGCCTGCAGTGCTGCTTTCCATTCTACAGCCATGTTGACCGGTTCATTGAGCCTAGACGAGTAATAGCAATACCTCCAAGGATCTTCCTCTGGCCAATAACATGCCCCATGGACCCATGGGAAGTACACCTTCACACAATGGTTCTTGCATATGCAGTGAGGATCATACGGATTGAAATTCTTTGTGTCGAATCCAAACTTCTTCAAGTCCTCGGTTTCAACATCTGCATCTTTCAAGGTACGGATCTCATACAACCCGATCCGCAAAGGAAGAGTAGGCCATGGTGCCTTCTTCCTCCTGTGCAGTGGTGCTGATAACTCTGTGGAGATGTGGTACGCAACCTCTTGCATGACCAACTTGTCCGTGGCAAACCTCAGCAACTCATGCGGAGGCTTCTTCACAAAAAACATTCTGATGAAGGTGCCACAGGGTGAGGCATACCAATCTGCAATGTTAAGCAATGTCTGCATCGCTTCCTGGGACATGCAAGGTGGGTCCTATTCAAATATCATCTTGCACAGCGGGGTGATGAAGTGGTCAGACAGCCTCGTCATGACTCCTCGGTAGCTACACTCAGAGAGCAACTTCCAATAAACATTCACAGCTTCTTCTGATGGTGTCCATGTCCAACCCACGCCAAGGTACTGTTGTTGAGCACAGATTGCATCAAGCAGGTATGTGAACATATAGAATCTTGCTTGTCCATCCTTAGGTGGATTCCAGGCATTTGACACATGCACTTTTAGCTAAAAAGCCAACATGTCCAACCAATTGAAAGGCCTTCCTTCATTTGCCAACTTATCCAACATAACAACCCAACTCTGCGGGAAGGTCTCCGTGCTCTCTTGGCCATACAAGCGACATGCAAAGATGACTAGGAGTTGGTAAGCCTTCCTGAGTGACTTCGTCTTGTAGACCTGGTTGGGTGTCGTCCTAAACTTCGATGGCTCTTTTACCCAACGCTTCAAGATATCTCTTGAGTTCACATTATTGTTGGGAGTGAAGAACAATGCATCCATGTAGTTGACCGGTTGCAGCAAGTGATACATCTTATGGTAGTTTTTCATCCTGAAGGTGGCAAGTTGTGTTCCACTGTTAGTGCTCAGTGTCATCGTCTCGGGATCGATATGTGAGACAACCCAGTGAATGATATTCGCGCATGGGAAGGCGGGGTACGTGCATGCAACCCTGTACAAGCCTGACTTGTGAATGTTGACATAGACTTGTCGATCTTCCAGATCTTCCTTGAAAGTGCCTGTAAATATGTCCTTTATTTCTTGCCATGTGATCTTCATATCCTTCTCTATGAACAGTTGTGTGTCTGCATAGATGGGCAAGTTTATTGGCACCTATTCAACCACATCTCTAGTGCTTCTCTCTACAATGTCCTTTGATCTAGCTCTATTGGAAACCATGATGCATGTACTGCTGAGAGACTGCTCAACAAATGATGTAACTAGAGACAGAGCGGACGCTCATGGCAAGCAAATGTCAATTTAAAAACACAACACACTTCAAGGATCAAT
The DNA here is from genome assembly GCA_000404065.3 of Pinus taeda. Classification (NCBI taxonomy): domain Eukaryota; kingdom Viridiplantae; phylum Streptophyta; class Pinopsida; order Pinales; family Pinaceae; genus Pinus; species Pinus taeda. The sequence continues at coordinate 175,112 of APFE030660516.1, read as the reverse complement.
CATGCAACAAATCGGGTGACTGTTGGGCAAGATTGTGCAGTAGTGACTCTCAAGGCTGGGAGACTGTCAGCTGGAACTGCGCATTGCGCAGTCCCAGTTACCAGTGAGACGTACTGCTAACTAGAACTGCGTAGAGCACAGTCCAGCTAGGTTGACTATGGACTAGAACTGCACAATGCGCAGTTCAGTCCACAACTTGACTGTTGGCTAGGACTGTGCATTGCGCAATCCCAGTGAACAATACTATGCACTGACTCCCAGAATAGCGCAAAGCACAGCTAGAGGGCAATGACAAGCAGCCTCTATGCAATTCCTAGAGCCAAGGCAGAGCCTTGAGTTCAGGAATGCACAGAGCATGTCAGTGAAAGCAAGATCTGAGCTAAGGCATCCCAGATTTGCCCAAGGGCAACTTGAAAACGAGTAAATTTATCATTTAAAAGCGTAAGCAAAGGATGGTGCAGATAGGAGTGAATGATTATGCATGCAATCAAAACCAATGCAAGAATCATTCAAACGAACGAACAACGAAGCTGGTGGAGAGGGTCGCCGCAATGGCGACCGTTAGCGCAAAAACAGTGTTATGCATGCGACACTTAAGAAAGACAATGAGAAACTTGAAACAACACTTCTACAAGTTAAAACAAATTGAAACACCAACGGTCTTTCAATAAAACATGCAAAACAGCACTCACACAAGCCAAGAAAATAAAAGCGACAAAAAAAGCAGCAAAAGACTTGAAAAGCAAAACTTACCCAAAAAAGTTGTGCCCACTGTGTCGAAGGCTCCTATATGCCTTGGGAATGGCAGAGCTCCAAGATTGAATGTGTAGAATGAGCTCTGGGGCGTTGTTTAAATAGATTTGGTAGATTTAGGGTTTATGACGCACATGCCACAAATCTAGGAAAAAACGACACTTGGCGAGAAGTTTCTAAAATCAACTTGCATGTAACTCCCAATGTTAAAAATAGATCCCTATTTTTTAAGGATGTTTTTCTTTTTTTGCTTTTTGCTTTTTCGAGAAAGAGCTACATGTATGCATGGGAAGATTGCGCAATTCTATAGGGAACCAGGCAACTTGTCGACACATGCATCAGACAACAACATGAGGAAAGCTTTTGTGCAATTCTTGGGTTGAGTGGCTCTGGCTACCTCTCATGCTCTGCGCAATTTCCCAACTGAAGACAAGCTGCCAGCTAGGTCTACACAATTCTTGAGCCGAAGCCCAGTGTTTGGATGTTCTGCGCAATTTCTCTTAGCAAGGTTGTCTGTCGAATTGCTCTGCGCATTTCTAGAGAGCAGGGTTGACTATCGCGCTGCTCTGCGCAATTCCTGAGAGCAACGCTGGTTGCCCTCTAGGATTGTGCAATTTGCCAAGACAGCACAAGAACTAGATGTGAACCAAGTCATAGGGTCAGCTTGTGGTTGGTCAGCAAAACAAGTTAGCGAACACAAGCTGCGAAGTGAAATATAACCTCAAATAAAAACACAAGTACCTGAGCAATGCAAAACATGTTGCTAAGATTTTGAGGAGGGAGGCTCCAAAACAAAGCGAAGGCAAGATTTTGGAGGGTGGTTGTAGCCGCTATAACAACACCTTTCTCAATTAATATTGATTAATTAACCACTTTCCCTAAGTTTGGAATTGGGAAATATTTAAAAATAGGCTAATAATCTAATTTAGACACTTCTAGGTAGAATTTCCATAAACGATTTCAGGGTTATGGATAACTACTGTGTTTTAGCCTCTCCACAAAGTCACGAGACTAGAACACCTCTGATGCTACAAAATCTAACACATTACAGAGACCGACATCACTGAAGTTTGTACCAATACTAGAACTCGCATTATATGGAAATTTTAGATCAAATAATAGGGTTCTCATCTTCCTCATCTATTATAGAAGAAAATGCCTTATCTTATCAGATTACCAAGCCACAGACTTTCACAGATCTTCTTCCACAAACTTTCACAAATTTTCCATATCATCTGCCTTAGATACCCGAAATTCTTGTTCATTACAAAGCATTGAGTTCATTTCAAGAGGATGATGAGAGCCAAGAAATCTTCAAGTTGCCTTTTCCTTCTTCTTCACCTTAGCTCTAATACCATGTTGGAAAATCATAAAGACAGAAAGAATTTCTTAACATGATAATTACTTATGACTTTTTCGTTGTCTTCTTATAGTTCTTCTTTAGTTTCTCTATGTCTTTTTATTATCAAGTAACTATCAAAAGAAAACATGAAGATCAATGACACAAGATTTTGGCTCTCAGCCAGGGAAAAACCCCTCCTTGAGGGTGAAACCCAAAAACCTCTTCTCTTCTTTAAGAACCAAATCGAATGAGACAATCAAGACCCTTTGACCAAGACCAAGACCCTCCTCCATCCATCAAGCCAACCTCCATGAAGATAAGTCAACTTTTGGTTTGTTTCTTCACAAGTCAACATCAATTGGTTGTTCAAGAGCCTTGTCCCTCTTTGCAATTTTGTACCTTCATCCCTGCAACAAGTCTATAACTTCAGCCATGCATCATATCTGTAACTTCAGTCCTATGATAGCCCTGCAATACTTCAGTTCTGTGACAGAAAAGCTAATATCTCGGCTTCCATTCATTAGAAAAATATATTTTCTTTTTCGCTATATATTTCCTTCACTTGTAGGCTTCCTCGCATCCCTTTTCCTTCAGTACGTAATTGCAGAACCAAGCTTGCTTGCTATACACTATCAAACTAGGTCGAATGCTCCTTTATGTAGTTGTTTCAATCTATTCCATTAGGCCAACATGATGATCTGGAGGCCGACTTGTAGAGCTGGCTTGTAGAAGATGGAGCCGACTTGTAGGATGGAGATTTAAGACACAAAAACATAATTTTCTTCTTTGACATAAGGAACCCAAGAAGGGTCTTGACTATTACTATAATTTTGACACAACCCTAGAAGCCTACAATGGAGGCTTGACCGACAATGAGCATGAAACCCATGCCAAAAGTAATTTTCTTTTTCAATAAATTTTATTTTTCTTTTTGTTGGCAAGTTCATTACATTATGACTCAAATATAATTATGAAGACCGATACTAGTTACATTTCTCAACAATGATCAGTCAATGCTATAAAGTAAACCGTCACAAGGGTTATTGTATCATCATCATTCAACCTATCAATTATTTATACATCAATACATTTATACAAATATAAATATATTGACTACACACATTGTTTGTAACAAAAACCATCACCATCAATGGGAATTAATTATTTATAATCAATCAATTACAACATTGGAAGTCATCCTCGAACTTCAAAATAGCCACGATTGCACAAAGAATAACCTCATGGATACAAGGCTATAGGGAAGTCTCCTTTCACGTTAACTACCACTTGAAGTCTCCCACAAATGCATTGTCCACTTGTACTCCTTCATCCATCCCATCATTCTACATCCAATTCTATAAAACAAGAAAACACGTGTTGAACCTAAAGATCTAGAAATTGGAGTCTAAGAGTGTTAAAATTGGCAACTAGGACCAAACTCCATGTGGGTCATCTTATTTATGGCAGCTGATATTTTTCTTGGACTCCTCTCATCGAGAGGTGTAGGATTGATCTAAAGATCATCCAATTCCAATAAGTATTCATAGAGATATTAATTTATTTGTGTTATGGGACAATTCGTCAAGGTCGGCCAACGACTAAACTGCCCCCACTTGTGCTCCACGTTTTGGTATAAATACAAGTGCTTTGCAAGTCATTTGTACACACACCTCTCTTGAGATTTCTTCTTCTCCACTTGTTTTGGGTTTTAGTGGAAAGAAGAATCTCTAAGGGATAAACGTTGTCCTAGAGGATGCCCTAAATGCGGTCCTAGATGATGCCCTAGCAGCTCTACACATGACCTAGATCTAGGACGCTGTCATATTGTGAAGAAAACAGCCCTAACCTCTACGCTGTCAAGGAAGACAGCCCTTGCCTAATGCGTTGTCCCAAGGGTGACCCTAACTGCAGTTATGGAGATGCCCTAAATACGCAGCCATGGAAATGAAGGCAGAAACCCTAGCCACAGGTCTAAGGAGAAGAGATGCCCTAAACTTAGTTTCTACACTGCCTAATGGAGATGGCACCTAAACGTTGTCCTAGAAGAAGTGCTCTACACATGGAATGCCCTTGCTGTCATGAAAGGAAAAGCCCTTATCCTATACGCAGTCATGAAAGGAATACCATTGTTGTCATGGAAGGAATGCTCTCACACATAAACACTGAGATAAAGAAGCCATGCCTTCAGCTATCCTTGACGTTGTTCTAAATAAGGATCCTCTATCTATTGTTTGGATTGAATCATAGTCATGAATGATAGATCCAAGTCTTATGATGAATGCTGTAACATTATAGACAGCATAGTATATGACAGCAAGATGTATAGTGCAGCAATGGTACAGCAATGGGACAGCAAAGGCTACATGGTGCAGCAATGGTACAGCAATGGGACAGCAATGCTACATGGTGCTGCAATGGTACAGCAATGGGACAGCAGCAAAGTATGGCAAGGCAAAGTGGGACAGCAGCTGTGACATGGCAACAAAGGCACATGGGACAGCAGCAAGCATGGACAGCATGGCAAGCATGGTGCAGCATTGTGCAGCATGGACAGCATGGATAGCAGTGCCAAGCATGGTGTTTCTAGCACATGAGACACGCTGTATGACAACATGGTTCAACAATGACACATGGGACAGCAGTGCAGCATAAGGTGCCGCAGTATGATGTGTACAGCATGGTCATGAGGTCCAGCATTGTGATGATGGGTGCAGCATGGTGCAGCACGGTGAGGTGTAGCATGATGACGAGATGCAGCACAATGATAGGTGAAGGAGTCACCTTGGAGAATCAGTTGAAACAACATGTCTTCAACTGATCTCATGTATCATCTTCCTAGAGATGATCTATGCTCTTATCTAGATAAGTCAAAGTGTTGACTTTTGTTATATATGTACTATCTCTCTTTCTCTCTCTGCTGACCTATTGAAGAACATATAAGAAGAATTGATCAAGGGTTTCCCCACATTAGGGTTTGTCCCTGGCTAGCGCCACATCTTATGTCCTCTTGTCTTGGCTTGTCATCTGCGATTTATGTTTATGTTCTATCTGCAGTTTACTTTAATGCTGATGTGATTGCTAATCTGGAAAAGATATTGAGCTAACTGTGAAAATTGAAATAAATTACTCTAAGCATAGAACATACCTAAAATTAACAAAGAGTGTTATCTGAAAATGAAGTATTTTGCATCTATTTCTGCCCTCTCAAATCTGCTGGTAAGATTTACTTCATTTGTCAATATGCCTCCCAAACACTTGATATCTCCTGCACAAAGCCCTGATAAGCACAGGAGTACAGCGTTGGCAGACCAGGTCTCTACTGCTAGTTGGGGCCTGTGGCCATAATTCAGTTTTTAAATGTTCTGTAAATTTTTGTTTTTTGTTGGGTCAATATGTCATACAGTACACCTGCCAACTCTGGAGACAGGCGACAATCCTCTATGTTAAGTATATTTAAATCATTTTGCCTGGAAAATTCCTTTTCTCTGCATTTGAAGCAAATGTATACTGTTGTAATGAAGTTGTACAGGTATGGCCACAGTGTTTGGTTTGCCAATATAAACATAACTGTTATTTTATTTTATCTTTAAAGTAAAATGCCAGGTCAAGATTCCAAATCATGACCCTTCCTAAGATTACATATATTGATGGCACGTTGAGATTGTTAAAATTTTTCACATATCAAATAGCTAAAAGTAACCCTGTACCGCCTCTTCCCATTGCCCTTCAGGTTGCTATTATTGACTGATTTACTTTGTATCTTTGTCAGCAATTCTGTCTCCAATTCAAGATATAGACAAAAGCTCATAAAAGATTCTTCAAAGATCGTACAATTGAAAACTACCATATAATTGGGTTTGTAGAGTCCAAAATACCTAAATAAAACCAAATTCTCCCAGACCGAGTTTAAACTAACAGAGCGGGATGGTCACAACTCAAGCCTGGATATTAATGGCAAAAATTGTTAGTTAATTTTGCATGTTTATGCACTTCCACTGTTTGCATCCATTATCTGTATTGAAAAGCAAAGCCAGAACACATTTCTTCTAATCTGGTTTCACTGTATGGCACTTCTGTGTCATTTATTTGTCTATGGATATAATCCCCAAAGACAAAACTTCAACAGCACACAAATATCTTCTATGAACGTGGAAGAAGGAGAATATGAGAAAACTCTAAAGAAGACATTCAGAAGCCAGGATAATGTTGTATAGCATCACAGATGTGGGTAAAACAAACGAAATCTTGTGGAAATGAAAGTAAAGACTGAGATATAAAAGAAGAAAAAGTTTCAAACGTCCAAACATAACAAACAGCTTGGTAAGATCTATATTGATAACCACTTTTTAATTTGAACAGACACTTTACTTCTATGCAAAATTAATTTGTTTTCAAAAACATCCCAACATATTTTATGAGAAGCTAACTTACCAACCTGAACAGCTAATCATAGTTTCTTTGTTACTTTACAATTATATATGGAGTACTTGTTCTTTCTTTGGTTTTCCAGCCACTTGTAGAAACAGTCAATCTGATTTGAAGAAGAGTGTTGACATTCATGCATCACCGGGAAATCCACTTGGCAGCAAAACAGTAATGACCTAGATGTTAGACATGAGTTCATGCAGCCTTAAAAAATCAAGTTAATATAAGCATGCAAAAAGATCAGATGTTGAATTTAACTGTTTTCCAAATGAATCTCAGAAGGCTTCTGCTGGAGAGAACAGGTTGTCCATTCAAAGATGTTAAGAGGGGAAAAAGAATATGCAAGATGTACCCAGAGAAGATAAGATTCTGCAAAGGATAAGAGAATTGATTTCACTCTTGGTAAGTTTACTTAAGCAGCAATAAACAAAGGCTTTCAGGGCGTCCAAAGATTTCAAGTATCCGTGGTTCTCACACATCTCCTTCAGCCCAACCAGTGCAGAAGAAAACCATCAATGGAAGTGTAGATAAACAAGGACTTATCTTTGTTTGGAAATCGTTCTTTCTATGTATGAACTATTATTATACAAATAGAATACAGTGATATTTTGTTGTCATGAAATATAGCTGCTGGCAATTTGATGAGAATCCATCCTAAAGAGATTTCAAATAAGAATGTATAACACAATAGACGATAGAAACCTCTGTACAGAGTGAGCACAACATTCTTCTGCAAGGACGATTCTAGATATCATAATCTCCAGTAGCATCAAGAGACTTCTCTAGTTCTGCCAACAGAGGGAGACAGAGATTTAAGTCCATTTAATCTTTGAAAATGTGTCTCAAAGAAAACTAACTTGGATGAGACTCCAAATCTTATGAGAAGCGTACAAAGCCTGCAGGAGAATTGTATAATGAGAAATACGATCATCATGTTGGAATCCAAAAGCACTGTGGTCTTCTTTTCTTCTTTTTATATCGGGCACTTCCGGTCAACACATGCAAATAGTGCCTTTTAACATGGGATATTACAATAAAGTAGATGCATCTCACAACTCACAAAAGCCATCACTCTGCTAAAAAGCCACAACTGCAGGGTATATATTCCACGAAATTCAACCAAGACTTACACCCAGCCCCATCCACATGAAATCGCCAACTTACACAAGCAAGAAAGCCCACAAGGAGTAAACATGTCTCTGGGGGATTTGAACCTTGGTGGGGAAATAACAACACTGCAGCTTTACTAACCAACCAAGCCCCAGTTGGTAAAGCACTATTATCTTCAATATTAATAGATAAAAATGTTGCCAAAGCCCGTTAATGTGATTGGATTTCAAGCATTTCTGTTTGTAAAGTGGCCAAGGTTAGAAATTCACAAGTCGAGAGCAATGTTGCACAAGGCAGGAGCGCTTTTTAGAAGCAAAACATCAAAAGCGTCATTTTCCAAAAATCCTCAGAAGCAAAAGCTGGAATGCCAAATTAGTTGCAGAATATGTGAAACGCATGCATATTTGTACATAAATCAAGATAGAAATAGCTTCCACAGTACATTAATGATTAATTATTTGAACATCAACCATCTAGAGTCTAGATTTTATCAATTACAAACAAGCATACAAATTTTTAAGTCATATAATAGAAAGTATACCATTAACTTATGGAATGAAATGGGTTATCTAGCAACTATCAACAATAATATGACCAAATAGTTATATTTACAAAATAGGTCATCTACACGCCGAAATATGAAAACCAAAAGGTCCAAAACATTAAACCGAGCTAGTTGCTTAACACCCTCTCAAAAGAAGAAGTATTCACCAATTGTGAAAGCACCCATGCTGCTAAATGTTGTCATTGTGAGGTAGCACTGCCATGCATGTTCCACCACTCCTTGACAAACAATGTTCCACCATCACTTACACCAAGATCCTTATCACTAGTATCATTCTTCATTCTTCTCCTCTTGTCTAGCCTTTGTCTCTACCTTGATTCTATAGGGGCATTAGTCTACATTACCCAATTTTGATCACACTACCTAATCCAAGCTTAAAAATATGGTAGAAAAAGCTTAACATGCTTGATCAATGATTTTGGCTTGAGTGAAGGGTACATTTTTGCTAAGGCCATGGCAAAGAAGTTCAACAATCAACATCACCAACACTAGGGTACATACAGGGCTTGGTGCTCTTGATTAAATGCCAATCACATACCCTTATACGTGATAGAAGCCAATGAAATGTTGCAATCCCATTGATCCTAAAAAACTAAAAACTGCTAAATCTACTGAATTATGAATGGGATATGAAATTCTATTTTCTCCATATGAAGTCCAATGAGATTGGAACTAGTCTCAAACATCCTAAAACAATTAATGGTAACATTCATAATTTAAGTAAAAGCTTTAAGAATTTAACATTACCATTTGGGACATTCCAGGAAGAGTCTAGGGAGGGTCCAAGAAGCACCTAGGGAGTGTCTAGGAAGCATGACAGGATCGTGTACAGGAGCACAGTTCAACATGTGGGAGCACATAGCAACATGTGGCAGTTCCAATTTTACAAGAAGGGCACGAATCAAGGTCAAAGTGTGGATCCATTTTTGGAACTGCAGTTCCAAGGACACTTTGACTATGGTTACGCATGGTGCGTGGTTCCAAGGTCCAGTTCGGGGGGAGCAGTTCTTGCAAAATTGGTCGAGAGGAGACACCAAAAAAAAATCTAGCCATGTTAAAGGTTGGTGTGACCCAAACTAGATGTGATCCCAGGTGATTTTGACAACTTAGATGCCCTTGGGTCATGATTTTTTAGACCATAGGCTAGTCCCACAACTTAGATGCCCTTGGGTCATGGTTTCTTAGACCATAGGCTAGTCCCACAAATAATAGACACGCTAGCAAACAAAAAAAAAGAGATAAAACCGTTCAGGAAATATATGCAAAGCATGTGCTTGTCCAATACTTAATTCTCCATGAAACCGTAACTCTATATATGATGTTTCAGACAAGATAAATTCAGTCCATTACGCCTATGGCCACTACCACCACATAATGAGGATTAAATATCCAAGGAATAACATTACTTGCATGACCAATGTAGACCCTACCAACAGCAATGCATACAACCAACAATGGGCATGCCTTAACCACTTTCCTGTAGAAGATTTTTTATTCTGAGTTGGCAGAGATCAGGGCTCAAACATAACTCCATGATTATAATGCATCTTATAAGGGATTATGCTATCAATGGTTGTCATTCTTCAATACCATGGATATTGTGCAGCCTCACATTTACGACAACACCCTGTTGAGATATGGTAAAAGTAACCTCTTACAAGACAGACTCAATCTTCACTTTTATCTAGTGAAGCTTGGGACTTGAACATAACTACATACTTATGGGGTACCCACATTCTCCCCGTGGATTGAGATATCCACACCATCCACTTGCAAATTTTTTAAGAACACGGTCTATCTGTTTACGGTTTCACTCTCAGCAGTTCTAATGATCTAGGGCACTCTCTGAATCACCCTCCTCAAAGGGGTCTATAAGAAAAAAAGAGATGATCAAAACCCATTAGTCTGTCTCTCATGTCCTGAAGAGAGAACATGTCCTACCAATACAAACATAAAGGTGAATAATCATCTGAAAGATCAAACATGAGATAGCAATTGATGGCACACACTAACCACTAATCTTTAGCATAAATTATATATTGTACCTAATAGTTAGATGAAATCAACGATGAAATTCCTGTTATCATTTTTAAAATCGATGTTAGGTACATTTTGGTTATTAACAAGAGATGAATCAAATTAACATATCATTCATGAGACGACAAAATGCACCAAAACGGTAAAATTTTGAGACTCTATTATACTACTAACTTAACTGCATCCTGTCAGAAACAAACAATATTTGATAGAATTTCACCCAATCCCCCTGCCAAACGACCGAATTGATCAACTCCAAACAAAATTCAATCAAATACAAGATTGTAATTACCTTCAAATTGGAATCCCTGAGACCCACAATACCAGTGGACCGCCATCTTGCGACTCTGCTAGCACGTGCAGTGCCGCTTTTGCTCATGCAGCAACCCATTATTCAATATATGCCGTAGCAACTACTGCCCCCAAAATATGAATAAAATCCTCTAAGCAAGCTTCAAAACATGAATTAGACCCACAATACTAATATCACGATTGCGGCCGATTCGTACATCTCAGAGAATGGACCTTAGACGGGCATGGTGACATGACCGAAAGAGGCTTATAGGACCCTCAGTACACCGAACCCAAAGTAGAATTCTCATATCTGCAACAATACCCACATGTCTATTCCATATGCAAAAAACACATTACAGCAGCGTTGAACTATGAAAGTCAACGCTTTCTGGATGAACTTATCTGTGACTTTTTTCAGTTCAAAACCTATGCAAATTTCCTCGGCAGGCCACCTCTGAGTGATTTTGTTTCCACCCGTAGGTGCTTAGAATGGGAACCAGGTGCGTCCTGCCACGAGTCTGTCAACGAGCCTCCAAGAAGAAATTAAATTACAAGTGACATTACTTACCGCAACCATTCAAATTACAAGTGACATTCCTTACCGTAACCATTCAACCCAACGTTTCCATTAAAAATAGCAAATTCAGCTAAATGCCAATGGCATTCAAACGTGTCCCACTTAGCTGTCATTTTTCAGCTCGGACTCTCAGACAACGAAATAACATACTATCCTTAGTAAGAGGTGTTTCGTTCATAACAAAACTAAGCGTCGTATGTGTCTTGGTTTTAAGGTTGAGTGGAAAATTGTTCGTATTTTTTATACGAGGCTTTAATTTTTAATTTTTGAGATATATTGGTTAATTGGACCACTGTGACGATATTGTTGAATTGAATTTGAAAAAAAATTATGATTTCTACGATACCAAAATGGTTTATGGGATTTAGATATCTAATGAATAAAATATTATATAATTAAGTTTTTTTCTATAACAATGTGTTTGGCATGAATTATGATCAAAAAGTTTGTCGTCTTGTGAAGTCTTCCTTCCACAAATAATTCGCATAGTCTGTCTATTTTTCAAGTTGTCGTCGAACTGATTACGAATGTTCTCATAGGCAGAACATTCCATGATGAAGTGTTATTCAATTTCAACTGCTCTTTCCCCACAAAAGGCACAAGTTCTTTCTTCCCACTCTTCCTTGGGAACTACCCATCTACTTGTTTCAAATCTAAGATGATGGATCCAGTCCTTAGTTGCACTAATAAAATTTTAGTATTTCCCTTTATTGTGGCACTCAAATAGGTCTTTTCATCGTGCAATCATGTTAGGTTGAAATTATTGACATATATCACTTTTTTACGGCCAACTTGTTTTTCCCACATGACAGCCCTGAATTTTTCAAGCACCTAATTTTTTATTTCCACTTTAGAATTAGGATAGTCCCGCCAATTGATTCCCCATTTTCCCATCCATTTGTCATTTTGCTTTCTCCAAGTTTTCTTGCTATGCTTTAATTCTTCTGCCACAATCAACTTGGGCCAACGGCATTCATCCATGTCATCCACCTTTTCTAAATACATTAACAAACGAATGATTGTTAAAGCTTCCATCGAAAACAAACTAACCTCCACTAGCAAGATCTCGTATGGGACCGTTGATTTGACTTTAAAGTTACTAGTGATTAAGTGTTTTTAAATTATTTCTACATGTCTCCATTTGTGATCGCACATGTTGCTCCCCCAAACTTTGCACCCATAAAGGACCACTGGAGTAACTAACAATCCAAAAAGAGTTTTCTTGTTTTTCCAATCCCATAATTTTGCTTTCCTACATCTATTCTGAAGAAGGTAAGAAGCTCTCCATCCCCCTTGAATCCTTTTAGTTATGCATGTCTCCCAAATGAGTATGTTGTGAAAAGCAATTCATAGGTACTAGTATTCTTCCACTATCTCCAAGGCTTCTCCCTCAAAAATAAAGCTAACTTGTTTTTTCCGCTTCAAAGAGAAGATCGTGACTTTAGTTTTGCTAGCGTTTACTTGCATCCCTACTTCTTGATAAAAGAGCTCCAATGCCTTCAAATGCTCTCTCAAACTATGAGGAGATTTTGCAACTAGAATAAGATCGTCTGCATACAGAAGCAGCTTCACCAGATATCATGTTAATTTAACACCCTCTCCACTAGTGTTGTTCACACATTCTTCCAGCGTATCAATAGATAAACCAAAAAGCGTGGAGGAAAGAGAGCACCCCTGCTTAACCCCAATGTCACTACCAAAGCATTCAGAAAACTCTTCCTTAGTTCTGATTTTTGCGCTAACTTTCTCATAAAGTTTATGAACAACTACTCTATACTCCCTTGGAATTATGAGCTCTTCCATTCTTCTCCCAAGTTTATCTCTAGGGACAGTGTCAAAAGCTTTCTTGAAGTCAACGAAGCTACAAAAGGCCTCCTCACCCTAGAAATCGAAACTTTTTCAATGAAGTGCCTAAGAGTGATGCAATGTTAAAGAGTAAACCATTTTTGGATAAAGCTCCCATGTGCTTCTCAATTGGGATGTTTCTATTTTTGTTAATTATAAATTATTGGTATAAGTTATTGGTATATCTAGCTTGTGGGCTTTTCCTAACTCATAAGCTATTGGTATATCAACTATGGGGTCTTGTTAAGTCATATGGTATATCTCGCTTGTGAGTTGTTGGATATACTATTGGTGTTATAATGGTGACCGAAAGGTTTAATCATGGGCCTCCCCCATATTACTGCAACCAGTTACTAATTCACCATTCCTCCAACTAGTTATCTATTCAGCATCGTTTAAAACAAAAAGGACAAGTATTGCATGGCATTTTAATTCCAACCTAGTTCACCATTACTCCAACTAGTTATCTATTCAGCATAGTTTAAAACAAAAAGGACAAGTATTGCATGGCATTTTAATTCCAACCTAGTTCACCATTACTCCAACTAGTTATCTATTCAACATCGTTTAAAACAAAAAGGACAAGTATTGAATGGCATTTTAATTCCAACCTAGTTGCATATGGAAATTATAATTTTTCCTCGGAACAAAAATAATAATAAATAAATAAAAATAAAAATTTCATACCTAGAAGTTAAAAAAGGGGATCCATCCGATTATATTTGTTTCCTTTTTTTCTATTTCAAATTTGTTGTCTTTAAATTTTGACTTTTCTATTTTTCGGGGTTTTTTCTTTATTTTTTTCTATCTCCAATTCAGTAGTTGTGGTTTTGCAATGAGAATTTAATTCTCTCTAGTAATAAAATAATATAAGAATAATTTGAATAAATCACAAAAATAAAAATAAAATGATTGACTTTTTTTAGCCTTTTTCTTTTGTCATTTTCCTAGGCAAGGCTCAAGTGAACAACTAGGGTTGTCAACCTCTATCCATGTGGAGAGAAGAACAAATTGTGCTCCCAATGTGGAGAGAATATGGGACCTTATAAAAGAATGACATGGGGGGATATTTGATGCTAACATGGGGGTGTGATTTGATCCACTTATGTGTGTATTGGTCATAAGACCAATGTTAATATACTCTTTGTGGATGAACCACATGTTCAACCATTACCTCAAGGTGACCCCCATGGCTTTAGGGCCACGCCCTCACAGAAATTGAACTTTTCTCAACCATGAAAAACTCCTCACATTCCACCTTCGAATCCAACACCTTTGGACATTGAATTTTTATTTTGTTTTTAATATTTTTTTAAAATGTTACTGGCATGTCAACTCCATATTAAGCCTTGAAGTAATTATAAATCTACCTCGTACCTTCCTTTAAAAAGCACCTACCAATGGAATAAGAACTCTCTCTCTCTCTCTCTCTCTCTCTCTCAACTCATAGACGGAATGAAATTTTTTTTGCCTAAATGCAATAAGCAAGATTTTTATTTCTTATTGTTTAAAATGCACTTTTGAATGCATAAATGGATTCGACACTTTAAAGAATCCCTTAGGCACTCAAACTTGACAAATTAAACAATTTAAACTTAAGATTCTTAAAATCCTCTACCATATTTGGGCAAAAATGACCAAAAAGTGCCTAGAAATGGGTTATTTCTTCTGTTAGTTAGACTACCCATATATATAGAGAGAGAAAGAGAAAGTGAGAGAGAGAGATCTCCAACACGTTAAGAAATACAAAATAATTGAATTTTTTACTTTCAATTGCTTTTTCTCTCTTTCTATATATATTAAGTCATATACAATTATTTTATTTAAAGTGGGAATTGAAATATTTTATTTATATTCAACATTATTCTCTCTTTATATAGATATATAAAAAGTTGATATTGAAATATATAATGAACATGGATATTCAATATTTTTTTTAAAGCCAAACATTGAATGAACATGGATATTCAACAATTTATTTAAAGCCAACACTCAAATATTTTTAAAGAGTAAAGGAATTACATCTTTACATAATATTTTTAAATAATTGAATTTTTTACTTTCAATTACTTTTTCTCTCTTTCTATATATATCAAGTCATATACAATTATTTTATTTAAAGTGGGACTTGAAATATTTTATTTATGTTCAACATTATTCTCTCTTTATATAGATATATAAAAAGTTGATATTGAAATATATAATGAACATGGATATTCAATATTTTTTTTAAAGCCAAACATTTAACGAACATGGATATTCAACAATTTATTTAAAACCAACACTCAAATATTTTTAAAGAGTAAAGGAATTACATCTTTTGAAAATGAATTTTTTTTTTTTTTAATTACTTTTTCTCTCTTTATAAAGTAGACATAAGATTATGTTACTTAATATGGATATTAAAATGTTTTATTTATGCTTAACATTCAAACATGTTTTGTTATTAATAATTTTTTTAAACAATACATATTAACTTTATGTTGAACACGCATTAATTTATGGAGTTAATATTTATATTATGTTAGATGCCACATGTCAATTTCACATTAAGTAGTGAAAGGAATACACATCTCCCTCTCATGAAAAAAGTAAAAAGCGCTTAATAACAAAATTATAAATTTTTCATTTTTAATTACTTTATCTCTCTTTTAAAGTTGATGTAAAATTAAGGTCGACATTAAACCATTTTAGTTATCATTCACATTGAAAGATTTTTTTGTTATTAATATTTATGGTCAATATTGAAAGATTTTTTGATATTAATGTGTTTTAATTTGATAGTGTAAGTATTAAATTATCATTGTTATATGCAACATTCCAAGACAACATTTCTCTCATATTGAGTTATAAAGTGCCTCTTCGCACAACAATAAATCCAAATAACATTTCTCTCATATTGGGTTGTAAAGCATTTCTTGACACAACAATAAATCCATGTAGACTTTTGAGAGTTTTAAGAATTTAATAAATGCACACACTTCACTATGTTTTCCAACCATAAAATTTATCATACTCGCTGAGAAGAAACAATTTTAGTAGAGGGAAAATTTTAATAATGAATTTTTCTAATTTTTATATAAAATACAGAAAGAAAATTAAATAATAAATATAATAATGTAAAGAATATATTTCTTAATAAAAATGTCTTATTCAAAAAAATAATAATAATAATTTTTAATTATAAAAGAGTTGTTAAATGACTATGTTGAAGTTCAACCTAATGATGTCCCTATTGGAAACCAAATTTATAAAAGATATGTTGAAACAATATTGTTTCCTAGCTTTCATGAGTAATTGTTATATGCTCTACCTCCACCAAAGAAAGAGAAACGGCACATTATTTCTTGTAGGGCTTGAACCAAGATTTAATAGATAACCTATAGTGGACTTTTAATCATGAAAGTCACCCATCGAAATGAAATATGTGAAACCAACCAAAACAACAGAACTCCTACACTAAATATTATGACAAACTATGTTATACCCCGAATGTATCAAAGAATATACATTACTTCTTTATAATGGTTATCTTATGGATCTTGCATGAAGTGAAAGATGACATCAACAACAAATGAAGTTTTGGGACAAGTACGAGTCAAGTACAATACACTAGAAGCTAATTTCCAACGCAAGGTTGAATCAATTTGAGGTGTGGAACACTTGGAAAATAGCTTAACTCTAGACCAAAAAAGGGTTGAGTCAAATATATAGACATCCATGTGAAAAATGTAGAGGAGACCCACATTATATTGGAATTGAGAAAGGGAAATCATTTTCTTGACCTGTGATCCAGAAATATTTAAAATGACTTTGGTTTTAAAAACATGTTCAAGTGTGTTTGCATGATTAAACCCCATTTAATCGCTTAAGCATATAAACATGGAGAACTTATGTAAAATTGCATAAATGAGAAGAGACCAAGAAGACAAGAAAAGTGCACAATCAGATTTGATAATGGAGTTCATCCATTGTTGATACTACATCTCTGGGCCCTTTTCTCCAATAGGGAGTGGCCTCTTTATTAATTAGATGTGAAGCCTCAAATCACTTTGTTGCATCAACAAGTATTCAATCTACTACAGGAAGCCTACAAAGTGCAACTAAGGTAGTGGTATTCACAACCCACTTTTCCCCTTCTTGCTACCGAAAACTAGACTCAAACTCACTGTCTAAAAATTGAACTTGAATATAAAATAGGCCTTATAAAACCAACAACAAAACAAGCTCTCAACCACCAGGAAATGGTCTCTTACACCACCAAATTCTCCTTCTTGGTTACTGCAAAACAATATCTAAAACAACCTATTTACAAAATACACAGGGTTTAAACAACATCTTGAATACTCTCAGCTCTGCTCATAATTCACAATTGTGAATCCTAGCGTACTAGTTAAGGTTTTAACATATAAAGTATTATGGTGGCCGACCAGACCAAGGTTAAACCCGTAAAGGTCGAATGTGTTGTTACCTCCCCAAATCTCGGTCAAGTGGATATCATTTTAATACACAAACCCCCGATGATATAATTAACCACATGTCATTTTTTAATATGATGGGCTTATTGCATCGACCTATTCAACCCATGTTCTACTAGGCTAGTCCACACATGACATAGCCATTTAACCCGACAATTCGATTAACCATGGTGTATACAACAAATTTGAACAAAATATAATATGGCCTAATTAACTATTACATCGTGGAAAATGGTTCTAACCATTTAATATGGTTCAAATGTGGTTCAATAATATGGTGTATCATGGTTGTAATGTCTATGGGTAATGCGGGGAGGTTATGGGGTCAAACCTGCGGCCTTCCCCTTCTTTTCGCCACATGCTAACCACAACTTTAAATATAATCCAATCCACCGCCTTATAACAACCACTTGTGTGGCCTATTAGTTAGATCATTGCCCTGTTACGTTGGAGGTTTGGGGGTCGAATCCTCGATTGCCACCCATGTCATTTTGAACCAAAGTTTCCAACTCGTCTTTGACTAAGCCCATTTTGATCGCCACCGAGGTGCCACGTGGCACCATTTCATTGGGCCATGTGGTGGGACCCCATAGGGCCAAATGCTTGCCACTTTTGTCGAGTCAGCCACCACTCGAATGCCTAGTCAACATATAAACCCACATGTCACTTTCTAGTGTTGCCATGTCAACTCCACCTGTTTTTTGCCTAGCCTACCACATCATCTCACAACTGACATGTCAACATATGCTCTTGTCAAGTGTCACCATTTGAGATTGCCACATCATTGTACATACTTGCCATGTCAACATCCGTATAGTGTCACATGGCACTTCCTGGTTCTGCCTCATGGCAACCCTGCTAACATTTTTGTATGTTCCACGCAATCTTCAGAACACGATAACTTTCGTGTACGGAACCCATTTTCGCCCATTCGAGTTGCATTGGAATCGTCTGCTCAAACTGTTCAACATGACATTGTTTGCATCAAGTTTTGAGCACTCTAATTTTTTAGGCTTTCTTGGATCCTCTTGTATCATTCCTCCTCACTAAGACTTTTGGACCTCCAAAAGGTTTTTATCTAGACATGAAGTGTGGGATCTACCTCCCCATTTGTCTTGTGTATGTCCACCTTGTTTTGCGCACCTATCTCATCACAATTAGTTGCATGATAACTATTACAACTGAAAACATATTGTTAGGCATTTTCATTTTTCCAAATCGTTTTGCATTAATTACTTCTATTACTACCCATGTACTAGAGATTAGCAATGATAATTAAAAAAAGAAGTCAATGGCAACGAACCAATATGTTTGACCTTCTTAACAGGTTCTTATGAAAAAACCTCATGTCACAGTGTCATTGTCTCCTAAAGCATAACATGGTTGTGTCTACATGTTGCAGCGATTTCACTTTCCTACTTCATATGAGTTGATTTTCCCACTTTCGCAGATATGAGTGGGAAGGTTTTACCTCTTATCTCGACTCCTAAGATTTGAATCTCATCTTTGGACTTTCATACATAAATTTGTTAAGTTGTTCCAACCACTTCTTGCTTTCCCTTCTGCTTTCCTTTTTTATCTCGAAATTGTTTAGGCTTCAATTCAAGATTTATCTTCCAACAATGTTCATTATTATGGCTCTCTTTCTTGCAGTGTGATCCAGATTTAAACAGGAACGCAACAAATTACAGAGATAACCATATGCACAAAGATGCAGCGGAAATAATACTTCATTTCATTAATGGAAAATACTGAAACATGCTTACAATCAGAAATGGAATAAACTAGCTAGGGCGATGGTAGCTTATCTCTGAGAAGAGATGTGATGGCTACATGCCTCTGAACTGTGTTACAATGAGGCTCGAAGGCCTATTTATTGTTGAGAAACAATGAAAAACCCTTAACATTCCAAAACCTAACCCTAGGAGATGAAACGCCAAACTGTGGGCCCCGTTTGGGGGTAAGTTGGTACATCAACTTCCCGGGGTCGTAACTTTAGCATATGATCTCCGTTTGACGCGTACAATAGCTCATTAGAAAGATCTATTCGAGCACTATCATTGTTGGAATGGCAACACCGGTCCATGTCCCATGGACCCGTGTTGCCCCTGGAATCCCAAAAAACGTCGTTTAGGGCCTCAAAACGGCTCCGGAAGTTCAGGACCCGAAAAACTGCTAAAAATAGTAAGTTGTGCTACAATTAAGGAAACTGAAAATGCTGAGAAAGACAATCGTGGGGGTCCAGGTGGACTTGGTAGGTGGCCACCAATATCCACCTGGATCAATTTGGGTCGTCGCGAGTTAAACACTAAGACTCAGAGATGACATCATGAGGAAACAATGTATTTAGAGCTATCGTTGCAAGAAGGATACTGATGTCTTACAACGATCCCTAAAATCTGATCGTTGCTAAAAGCAAATGTACTCTTGCAATGATGTCGTGAGGTTCTTGTTTACTCTGGGCTATCGTCACAGGAAGAATACTAATGTCTTGCGACGATCTTGAAACATAGGCAAAAAGGGTCAACTTCAGGATTAATGAGCATGGTTAATCTTCTTGAGTGATTTGGAAGATGTGGACACATATTTTGATGTATGACATAGATAAAATGCCATTCAAGGACCAGCTTTATCTTGGATCGGGGATACGGGGTCCGTGACAAAATAATGTGTAACACTGGGTGAGCCCTATGGTAGTATAGGAGAAAAGGCAGAAGGGAAA
Organism: Pinus taeda; assembly: GCA_000404065.3. NCBI lineage: Eukaryota > Viridiplantae > Streptophyta > Pinopsida > Pinales > Pinaceae > Pinus > Pinus taeda. The sequence continues at coordinate 154,964 of APFE030660516.1, read as the reverse complement.
AATAAGAATATGCGTGGACCTCAAGAAGTTGAATGACACCTGTGTACATGACCCATTCCTGACACCATTCACATATGAAGTATTTGGAAAATGTGGGTGGAAAAGAAGCATATTAGTTCACGGATGGGTTCTCAGGGTACCACCAGATCCAAATCGCACCGGAAGACAGGAGCAAGGTGACCTTTGCAGCGGAATTGGGCTACTTTCAATACATCGTTATGTCGTTTCGATTAAATAATGTTCCAACCATATTTTTGTGCATCGTTTTGCCGCATTGAAAGAATACATCCACAAGTTCCTAGAGGTCTATCTGGATGACTGGACTGCCTTCAGATTAGTTAAAAACCATGTAGCAAGCTTATGCTTGATGCTGGATACTTGTCGACGACACCAGATTGCACTAAACCTTAAGAAATTCACATTCCTCGTTCCCTTTGGAAACCTGTTGGGACACATGGTCCAGAAATATGGGTTGGTGGTGGACCCTGTGAATATTGCAGTATTTCTAAATTTGGAAGCACTGCGAAGTGTTAAATAGTTGCGCTCTACCTTGGGACACACGGGATACTATAGGAAGTTCATCAAAAGCTATGCCCAAATCACCGCGCCAATGGAGAAACTATTGAAAAAAGATGTCACATTCTACTGGAATGATGATTGCATGAAGAGCTTGGATATCCTAAGGGGAAATTGGCCTCTGCTCCAATCCCAGTCTTCCCAAAATGGGATGTGGAGTTTCATGTCCATGTTGATGCGTCATGTATCGCACTGGGAGTAGTGCTCACACAAGAGGGAGGCGAGGGCTTGTACCACCCTATCGTGTTTGCAAGTCGTAGATTGTCTAAAGTCAAGAAGAACTATTCCACAACCAAGCGCGAGGGGTTAGCGATGGTGTATGCACTCCAAAAATACTGACACTATTTGCTAGGAGGGCATTTCAAGATGTATACAAACCATTCCGCACTGAAATACTTGGTTAGTAAGCCTATGTTGGGGGGGTGCATATGCCGGGGGCTATTACTATTTCAAGAATATGACTTTGAGGGCGTGGTCAAACCTAGACGCCTGAACGCACGACCGAATCACTTGTCGCATATTGAGACAGGTGAGGAACCTACCAGTTTGGAGGAAGGATTACCAGATGCACAAATCTTTGTGGTGCACTTCACGGATGGGAACTTCCAAGATATAATCCACTTTATGACAATAGAGATTGTTGTGACCAAAATGTGCAACACGCAGCAAAGTGATTGAGACCTGAGCATACCTGCAGTGTTATGGGCTTATAGGAAAACGTGCAAGAAACTGATGGGACAAACACCTTTCCAGTTATTTTATGGCATGGAAGGTGTCATGCCGATGGAATATATCATACCTGGTCTATGCATAGCAGCACTCACAGGGATGATAGACCACAAAGCTCTAGAGGAAAGGCTCATTCAATTGGAAGAACTTGAGTTAGAACAGTTCTTGGCTAGGTTTCATCAGTAGGTACAAAAGAAGTGTGAAAAAGCCTAGCACGATTGCCATATCAAGTTGTGCACCTTCAAGGTAGATGACTTAGTGCTACTATATGACAATAAGTTTGAAAATTTTCCGGGAAAATTTAGAATGCATTGGCTGGGACCATACGTGGTTAAGGAGGTCACAGATGGAGGTGTGGTCTAGCTAGTCAAACTAAATGGAGAACCCTTCCCAGGCAAAGTAAATGGGAGTAGCTTGAAGCCCTACACGTGTAGGCCGACTATCTGACTAGCCGACCGAGGCACAGTCTTTGCACTCCGAGGAGCCGGGCAAAGCCACATAACTATAAACATACACAATAGATGCTGGTATAGATGTAGGGAAACAATTCAGACACGGAGGTCTCAAAACAGAGGATGCAATAGACTCAGCAAGTAGTGGCGCAGTGCATTGCCGACATTAGCACAGTTCGAGGAAAGTTGGAGGAACTTCATGTCAATATCTCTGCACAGACAGAGTGACTCGAGGGTGAGTCACGATGTTTGTGTTGGGGGTCCATTGGGCATGGAATCTCCCCGAAGCACGTTTTGGGCCTCAAAGCCCTTATTTTGACTGAATGATGTTGTATAGCCCCACGAATTACGGGCACGGAAGTATGTTAGAGTCATAGGGTTGTCCACCCTAGTTTGTAATGTAATGTCGGCCCACCCATGGTCCATGAATCATGGGATTGTATAAATAGATCATGGCTCTAAGTGTAAGAAAGAACCAAGTATGGAATAGGAACAAGTCCAAGGGATTGAGTAGTAAGTATCTAAGTGTGTCTTTGGGTTGTAGAGTAGGAGAAGGCTCTGAAGCTGAGTGCACAGAGACCTAGTTGTCTGTAGTGGAGCGTGCGAACCCCTGTAGCTGAGTGTGTAGGGCTGAGTCAAGTCTGTAACCAGAGAAGAGAATAATAAAAGAAGTTTTATCCAAATTCTATGTATCTATTCTTCAGTTATTACATGTTTGATATCAATTGCAAATATACTATTTATTTACTGCGTGCACTTGTATGAATGATCTATATTGCTAAGTATACCTTACCCATGCAATTAATCTAAGTTAATCAATTAATGGTGGAATATTAGTAAGGACTTGGGTAATAATAACATTCGGGCCCTGAGTAGGGCTGCGTGATGACAACATCTCAGGTTACGAGGAACGGGTAAGTGTGCGTAGTGATGTCCGTGCAGGGTCAAACCACGGACCACTTGAACTCATCAAACATATCCAGGGTGCGGAAACCTAGTTCTAGCACCCTCCCATACTACTTCAGGTGAGACCTCAGCCCACACTCCATGGACTATTGACGAAAGGGCTAGTAATACTGGGATATGTTTGGCTAAATCACCTCTGAACCTGGGTCAGGCCCAAACAAGACAACAACAAGTGATGGTTCATCTACCTTACATCCCTCAAGCTGGACCTTTTGTTAAACCTGGTCCATCCATCATGCCTGGTGGATATGGCTAGATCCAGTTCGGGAACTTTCAGTGCCCTCTAGGTGTCACTCCAAGAACTATCCAAGTACCCTTGCAACAACAAGGAAAAATTTTGTAGTAGCAAGGGCAAACTTCGCAGTAGCCATGGCCATCCTTAGAGCAGCAAGGGAAGACAATGCAACAACAAGGACAATTGCAACAACTGCAGGGGAAACCCTTGCAACAATCACAACAAACCTTACAGTCGCAGATGTAGTATGTTCTTCAATCCTCCTAGCCTATGTCCTTGCAAGGTCCACCTCTGTAGTTGGAGGGACAACCTTTACAGCCACAAGGTCAACCCTTGCAGCAACAAGGTCAACCCATGCAACAACAACCCTTGTACTCATATCAATAGGGTCAACCTTTGCAAGGGAAAGGTCAATGGCAGCAAGTGCAAAATCCTTATGTCCAAGGGTAGAAAATGAAAAATCCTTATGTCCAAGGGTAGCAGGCTCAAAACCCTTATGTCTAGGGGAAACAAATTCACAATCCTTACGCCTAGGGGAAGCAGGTGTAAAATCCATATGTCCAAGGTCCATAGGCTCAACAACCTTTTAACCCATATGTTGCTTATCAACATCCTTTGGGTGGAGAGTTTCAAGGTTATCAAGGTCAGAATCCTCCCTAAGGGCAAGGTAACCTATAGTGGGGGAAAAATCAAATGCCATAGGGATAAAACCCTCTAGTATGGGGTCAAAATCCTTTCCAACAAGGATGGGTTCTATAGTGCGGGCCCACTCAGAGGCCTCAAATGCCTTTCAACACCCAATTTCTATTCTTAGCCACATTAGAGTTCCCAGATGTGTTTAGACTCACGAATGATCCAATTCTTCACTCACCATATTGGCCTCTAGTTCCATCCAAGATCCCGAGTGATTGTCCAAAGTTTGAAGGAAAAGCAAAAGATGATCCACAAACCCACATGATGACATATCACCTCTGTTTCTCCTCGAATTCGTATGTTGATGATTCCATTCATCTTTGGCTTTCCCAACGAATTCTTAGAGGTGTTGCAGCCAAGTGGTACATCGAACTGCCTCGAAGTACCTATCATGACTTTAACACTCTCGCTATGGCCTTTCTCACACATTTCTAGCTTCAAGTTCGCTATGAAATGTGCACCCATATGCTAACACCACTCAAGCAAGACACTACAACCAACATCTCTGATCACATCCATGAATGGAGACGTTGGCGTCGCCTGATCAAGTTTGAGATTGCTGATCAGTTGTTGAGCAAATGGTTCACCAAATCATTCGTCAGCAAAATTGCTGAAGACATTACTATGGGTGGATGTGTCACTGAGGAACAAGCCATTTCATGTACCCAGTATCTAGACCTCGTCTATTCACAATCTAATACGTTATATGATATGTTACCTGATACATTGAGACCATCATCTAATCTAGTGACATCCAAGTCTCCGGCTACACCTCATGTTGAAGGAGTAATTGGTTGAGTGTCTCAAACCCTTGCAAAGTCTTCTTCCAAACAGAAGTCGGTCTCAAATATTCTTCCAGTGATTCCTCTTGAAATTTACCTAGTCTTGGTAAAACATCATAGGTTCACGCTATCCCGTCTACCACAACAGACAAATCCTCTAAAGGTAAAAAGTAAGGAAAAGGCAAGGGTAAAGTTGATGCCCGGAAACAGGGCCCTCCTAAGTCATTTTCTAGCGATGCTTATCGCAGGAAGCCCAAGTATCCATGCCTCATCTGTGAGGAGGATAACTATACTAAATATTGTCCTAGATGATCTAAAGTTAGTCGTTTTCTCAAAGGGACCCCAGTTGTCCCGAAAGAACCCTTTCTGTCCCAGCAGACCCAAATGGTAAACAAAACTCAGTCATCCGCTTCCTTGGGTTCTAAAGTGTTCATGATGAGTACATCTATAAATGTGGCTACCATATCAAAATATTATAAAACACCTACCCCGATATTAGAGAAAGAGAAAGAAGGTACCATTCCTCTTCTATGCTGTCAAGTTTCAGTCCTCTCCATATAGAGTGACCTAATCTTGATTCCTCCATTCAACCACCTTCTTGAGGTGTGTTGCGAAAGTCCTCATACAATCTAAATGCTCGCACCGCTCAAAATTATAATATTGTTGAGGATTTGGCTTAGGCGCCATCAACTATGTCTGCTCTTAAGGTCCTTCAAAGTTGTCCATCTCAATGGAAAGCATTACTGTGGGCTATTGGAGCAATTGATCCAACTGACTCTAATTTCATTTGTTTTTATCTATAAAACCACTTTCCATGTTTACCCCATCAAATTTCCTTTCTCATTCAGGTCATCATAATTGAGAGAACCATTCATAGGACCGTCATTGATGAAGGTGATTCTACCTACATCATGTCTGTCGCTTGCTGGAAGGCAATTGGTTCTCCTACTTTGAACCAATCACATAACACTCCGGAAGCCTTTTATGGGCATGATTCTCAACCATATAGTGTCCTTCTTAACCTTGCCATTACTTTGGAGGGTAATACAACACATGTCGAAGTATAGATTGTTGAAACTAATATTAACTATAATCTTCTACTCAGACGGAGTTGGACCCATGCCATCCATGTTGTAGCCTCCTCCCTTTTTTGTGTGATTCATTTTCCCATCAAGGGAATATTGTCACGGTTGACCAATTTTCATTCTCTACCTCTTCCTCCTTAGATTGCAATGTTCCTTATGTCAAGCACACCAGTTCTCCTTATGAGAGTGTGGGGGTAGGAATTTTTAAAGATCCCGCCTTGGTGGGTATTTTTCAACCCCCACCTCCGCACGTTGCTTCTGTCAACATGATCTCGGTCAAGTATGATCCTTGGGTCATTCCCTCACCAGATCTTGTTGATACACGGGGCGAGGTTATGTTGTTAAGCCCTCCCGAAATTAATTATGTGGATATTGTTTCATCCTTGACTTTGGTATCCTCTGATAATCCTTTCTCAAGTACATCTCTCGACATGTATTCTCAATCCCCATGGCTTGGATCTTCATAATCGTTTGATCCCTTAGCTGAGACTTTTCTTTCTAACAAAAGTATCATTGAATTTATGTCTCTAGAGGAAGTACCTTGGAGTGATACTCATTATCATTCCTCATTCTTACCTTGCCTAGTGGTCATGTCTACTTGTCTTGAGAAGTTCTCTTCTCTACTGCCTGTTGACATGCCAGTTATCCTAATATTGTCAAGATATTTTGACTAGGGGCACCTTTATCTCCTCATAGATTCAGGTTTTTCTTCCTTCCTCGATTATTTACCAATTTCCCATTATCGCAATGGGGTTGTCATCTTATGACTCGTAACCCTCCCTTGCCCAGGGGGCATGGGGGCACAACCTTATATGTGTTCTACTATATATATTTGGCTAAGTCGATTCTTACTCGTCATGTCAATGGTAAAAATCATGGAAAATTTTAGGGGCGAATTTTCGCCCTTGGGCTAAATTAATGGGTTTTATATTTTTATTGGGTGAATATTTTGTATCATAGTACATTGTTATAAATCACCTCAAATTTATTTTATAAAAAAAATTAGGTATGGAGGTTAACCCACCTTATTTTAAGGGAAAGCGTAAAAAAAATAAATTTAGCCCTTGAAATTAGGAGCTACAATCTTCTATTTGCCCTCATTTTCAAGAAAATGTATTTATGATAGTTATAAATAAAAATATAAATACAGTGGAGGTATGGTAAATAAATGAAAGCTCTTTTTATACTTACTCCAAATGTATGGTAAATAAATAAAAATACAAATAAACTAGAGGTATGGTAAATAAATAAAACCTCTTTTTATATTTAGTCCATAACCCTCTTTCTATTTAAGAAGGCTCAAAAACGAGGTTTCATTTAAGTGAATCCTATGGGCCAAATGCCATATTTATAAAAGAGGTATGGTAAATTAATAAAAATATAAATAAACGAGAGATATGGTAAATAAATAAAACATTTTTTTATATTTACTCCATATGTCACCTTATATTTATGAACACACAAGCCTGTAAATAAATAAAAACACAAACCTTTTATATTTAGTCCATAACCCTCTTTCTGTTTAAGAAGGCTCAAAAATGAGGTTTCATTTAAGTGAATCCTATGGGCCAAATACCATATTTATAAAAGAGGTATGGTAAATTAATAAAAATATAAATAAATGAGAGGTATGGTAAATAAATAAAACATTTTTTTATATTTACTCCATATGTCACCTTGTATTTATGAACACGCAATGTAAATAAATAAAAATATAAATAAAGTGGAGTTATGGTAAATAAATAAAACCTCTTTCTATATTTAATCTATAACCCTCTTTCTATATAAGAAGGCTTAAAAAAGAGGTTTTATTTAATTGAATTCTATGGGCCAAATACCATATTATAAAAGAGGTATGGCAAATTAATAAAAATATAAATGAAGGAGAGGAATGGTAAATAAATAAAACATTTTTTATATTTACTCCATAAGCCACCTTATATTTAAGGACACTAAAAAAATGTGTTATATTTAGGTTGTGGGCCAAATACCATGGGCCAAATTATTATTAATACCATGCAAAAAAACATTATTAACCCTAATATTAGTATTAATAAAAATAAAGATGACACATGGTATTGACCCATGATATTCACATGGAATGTAGCCTATTTAAAGGGGGGAATTAAACTAGCATATATCCATCTTTACTCTAGATCAAATATCGTGATATGCAAAAATAAAGATGGCACATGGTATTGACCCATGGTATTCACATGGAATGTAGCCTATTTAAAGGGGGGAATTAAACTAGCATATATCCATATTTACTCTAGATCAAATATCGTGATATGCAAACTAACATAGTCGTGATATGCAAACTAACATAAAGTGAAAAAATATTTGATCCCTCTCGAGGCTTGGTAGATCAAGAGTAAAATTGGATCTTGTAATTTAATGTCACTTAAACATTTTAACTTGGTTAAAATAAAAATCAATTATTAATTTTTATAAATTACTAATAGTAGTTTTTAAGCTCCAAGTTTATGCTAACCCATGGTATTGACCCATGGTAATACCATGGTATTCATGTGAGCATAAACCATTTAAAGGGGAGATTCTATCAGCTTAAATCCATCGTAATTCCAGGTCTACCAAGTGGAGGGATAAATAGATTTCATCCCTCTAAGAGTGGTAGATGTGGATTTAATATGGATATAGATTGGTTTTTATGATAATGAAGATATTAAATAGACTTAGGAAACTATATTGTAAAAAAAATGTTAAGGTGAATGGTTAAAGCTACATTTAGTCACTTCACATAATTTAGTAAAAAAATACTAATATCTCCATTAATATTGGTTTTTCTGATTTAACAAAAAAAATTCAAAACAATGAAATCTTAACTCTTTCCGCATCACCCTCGCAGAAGATAGATAGTCGCTGCCCAAATTTCCCACCATTTTCAAACATTCTCAATATGATATCTTCATGAAAATGTTAAGGTACTGATCTTGGATTAGTTGTTTGAAAAATATGTTGGTTTGTACAACCTTTCATCTTCTCTGCTATTCTTAGTTTGTCATAATGATCTATAGGGGTTGGGTCACTGCACCATATTTTCCTAAAAGGCGGAGATTGTGCACCAAAAAGGAAATTAATCCACATGTTACAACAATGTTAAAAATGGTATGAAGGTAGTGAATTATGCTAATAAGAAATTTAGATTGGGAGAGACGTAATTAAACTTTATTATTTAATTGAAGATTTTCAATTAAAATAATAATAAATCTACATTTATATATTTATATATTGATTGGAAGGCTTCTGACAACCGTGAATTATTTCCATTAGATCCCCTTCAGGCCTTCGGGATACCTACTACTTCATTATATTATATAGTTGGGGCTTGCTACTTGTTGGCGTGTTGGGGTAAACAAACTTGATGTGTTTTTTTTTATCTCGCAGTTGGAGTCTATGGAATAAGAAAGAAATTTGATAGCTTGGCAAAAGTGGTAGCTTGACAAAAGTGGTCGAGAAAACATTAATCTCTCCTACCATGACAAACATGGCCACCAAAACTTACAACATTGTTTGTAGGAAGTGAAAATTATGTTTCTTTTTTCCAAACATGTACGTTAGTATATTATAGTTTAATGAATATGTTTTATTATTATCATATATGGTTTCATACTTTAACATAACATTCGCCAAGACTTCACAATGTTTTATTATTCAGTGAAAGATTCACCATGTCTTTACAAGATAATATAATCTGGTGAAAGATATATATATATATATATATATATATATATATATATATATTATATATATATATATATATATATAATATATATATATATATATATATATATATATATATATATATATATTAGTGATAAAATCGCCTCCCATTTTTCCTATGTATCATGGGGATTCACCCATTTATTATACATATAAATTTAGGGTGGTTCTTAAAATTTTCCCTCGTAAAAATCTGATTTCTCCCCATGCTGATCGATTACCCGAGTCCAAAAATGGACTCTCTCAACAAGTACTATGCCTGATTCATCTTGCATGGCTACTTTTGTACAATAGTGTGTTATTCATTTTTGTGCAGTGTGGTTTGGTGTGTTGTTTTTCGAGCAGCTTTCCTGCTTATTATGCCTTCACCTGCTTTGCAGATGTGTGTGATTCCTCACATCAGTTTCGTTGATGGTGCTTGTTGTAGTACCCGGAATCTATCATCCATGACATGGGCCATTTACAACCCCCATGGTGAGTTGATTGATCTTCAAGGTATTTGTTTAAGTCAAACAACTAATAACATTGTTGAGTATAGCGCAGTTATCAAATTGTTGTCAGAAGCCATTGCTTGTGACATTTGAGAATTGGTTGTTAATCTTGATTCACAACTCGTTGTTCTTCAACTCAACGGGAAATATTCTATTAAAAACCATCAGATATTGAGAATGTATTTGTGTATTCCTCTCTTGGAAAGAAATTTTGATTACATCACATATCATCATATTCCTAGACATATGAATACATTAACATATGCATTAGCTGATTATGTGTTGGACAGACACTTGCGAAATATGTGAAAAAAAAAATATTTGTATCATAGTAAGCAAGAAAATATAGCATATAGCATATATATATATATATATAGATAGATAGATAGATAGAGAGAGAGAGAGAGAGAGAGAGAGAGAGAGAGAGAGATATGTCGATAATTGTTTGAGTGTCATACATCAAAATCCCAAAAGATAATATATGTGTTCCAAGTACATCCGTGGCTCGTAGGCCTCAAAACTATAAAATTATAAACCTATAGAATACTCGACATGGTGCTCATGATAGCAAGTCAGTGCTCGTACTACACGAGTTAGTAGTTAGTGGATCCAGTCTAATACCCCCACTGTGTGCTGCTGATATTGGTGTGGGATTTCACCCAACCTTGCATACTCTTGGATACCTCTGGTAATTCCCTCAAGGTTTCACGTGATTTCCTCCTCATTTTCGACTCCTTCCTGATAAGGAGAAATATAAAACTACCGAGCAATGCGCCTGGTGATCAGGGACATCCCAGCTAGTCGATCTAGTCCCACATCTACATTTAAAAAATTGAAATGTCATGAATGCATATATTTCAAAAACAATAAAAAATCAAAAAATCAAAATTATTTTTCTCACCTCCATCATCATAATCTTCTCCCTCTGGGAGCAGCATATCAGGATTTCCATGGAAGTTGGTACCAATGTAGGGCCAATCCTCCACCACAATTAGGTGACACCTCAACCACAAAAATAAGGTGGGCTTGTATGAAGTATGCTAGCCCCTGGTGATTCTGGGCATTAGTTCACTCTAACGGACCATCTGTGGATCTCGTGGCAATGGGGAATTCACCTCTACAAGCTGATAGTGAAATAGTGGGATCCACTCAAAAGAGAAGGTCACTAGAACATAACCATATCTGAGTTGCCTCAGGTTCATGCCTTGGCTTTGGATAACTGACTTTCATGTTTACCTTCATGGCTTCCTCCCAGTTGAAGCTAGTTGGTGCCATACAGCCTATGGAATACTGGAATTTGGACTTGTTGGACTCATGCAATGCCTAAGCCCCAACCACTTTGTTTATGGTCAAGAGCAGCACTTTCAGCACGAGGTCATTGACAATCATGATGTCAAACTTGCCACTCTTTGATTTTAGTGATTTTGGGCAATGTTCTACAAGAAACATGTTCACACTTGCCCCAATAGGTCTAGCACCATATAGATTGACTGGTTCCTCCCTTAGGGATAACCCAGTAATGAAATAGATGTCATAAGTTTCTAATTCTAGTTCTTGGTCCTAGATCACAAAAAGTTCCCAATTGATGTCCCAAAGACTGATCAAATATTGCAGCAACTCGGTGGGAATAAGCTTGCAACCTTTTTGGGCCCGAAGGGCTGGTGTGAGGAAAAAATTGAGGATCTCATAATTCCTCAGGGAATTTAAATAGTTTGAGTCTACCAATGCCTATGAATCAATTACCTCATGCTCACGTTATTTCCAATCGACCATGTTTCACTCTATCTTGCCTGCAAAAACCATGTAATCAAGTTAAAATTCATCCTTGACTAAGGAAATTTAGATTCAAAGTAGGGAAATTGGGCAAAAATTTGAATTTTTTATATTCACGATGCTAACGTGACTGTTTTTTAAAATAGTAGCACCAATGACGCACTTGATCATGTTAATGACCCTCAATTAGCGCAATCCCATGCCTGGAAATCACGCCGAATGAGGGCAGATTGTTTTTTCTAATATCTCCTCCAGAAATCCAAAAAACGGTTAAAAACAAGCATGAAAATAAAGCTAAGGGTCTCAGGTCTTACCTACAATTGTCAGATCATTGAATGGCCTCTTGAATTTGCTGCAATCTTGAAAATCTTGGGCACAAATGGGTGAAAATTTCTCCACACAAGGTAAAAAGGTAAAATGGTAAAAAAATATTTACCTTTCCCCCTTTTAATTCATTTTTCATGATATTTTAGGGTTTTAAAATTATTTTTCATCTATTTTACCTAAAAAATTGGATAGTACGTTTGCCTCTTGTGTAACGACAGGGGACAGATTTTTAATGATGGTACTGGAGTCACGTTTAAGCTCTTTTCTTGACTCTTTAAAACTAAAATGAAAAGATCCCCAAGTATTTTTCCCTTTTTACACAGTATATATTTACCCATTTTTCCGGTTGGGATAAAATATTTACAAGAAAGGTACTCCTTGACTAAAATGGTTAAGAGGTTCTCTCAAGTATCGTTTTCTACCTTTTTGGGCTCGAGAGACACAAATGTATGAAAAAGGAACTTGTGGATTTTTTGTTTCCGTGTCTTTTTCAAACTCTCTAAACATGAAAAAGATACCAATTTACACCTTTGTCTGACTCGTTAAAACATTAAATGACATCGGATTCATCACTATGATTGACATGAGCTTTTCCTTCCTAGGGCTTATTAATCTTACTAGGTCGGATTCATCCGAAGGATGGACTTATAGTGCAAGCACATGCTATCCCCTTCAAGCTTGAAATTAAAAATAATTGGGGTACCTGCCAAAAATGGTGGGGGAAATGGGAAATTCTATCAATTGTATCGGCAGCTCACTCTTGAACATGACACTTTCTACTTCATTTCAGGTTGGGATATCCTCACTTCATCGTTGACTTTCCTAGGTTGGGTCACTCCTTATTGCCTTCCATTCGATCTCTTCCACGTCATCATGACCTCCGATCTTATGGATCCGAAAGCTTCCAAACTCTAGAGTCATTTCGCCGATGTGTTCAAGAGTTATCCTTCTGCAGTTACACTCGTTCCTGATTCGATGATGTGGGATACATCATGGTCATCCTTCGACATGGTCACTTCTTGTCGACTTCATCTCATTATCCAGGAAGTTGGCCGAGAGACTCCCTTCCAGTACCTTAGAGCTTGCATGCCCTAATGGAAATTTCTTCACACTCGACGACAAGTTCACATCATTGGCTTTCAATTGGGTGATTTCACAGTTGTTTGACTTCAGCTCCTTTATTCACATTCTATGAATTGTGTTGCTGGTACCTTGAGAGCCATTATTATTATTGGTGGTTTCTCTCATGCTTTATAATGGTTCACATAATTGACCAGTAATCAAGCGACTTTCTAGCATGTTGAACTTCAACACATTTATTCACATGTTGGAATCTATACTTTGATCAAGTCGTGTTGGAGCACAAGACATTGAGCTCGAATTACTAAATTCCAAGTTGTAAGGTGATCTAACATGATCATGTTGATATACATGTCTCTTTCAGATGGATGGCTATGACCATACCATGAGGTGTTATATGTGATCCTTCTCATTATTGGATGGTTGCAACCATACCTTGGGTTCGATATGATTCTCCTTACAAGATGGCTACACCCATGCCTTAGGTCCATTTACATGATCTTTCTCTAGATGGATGCATCCATGCCATGATTCATGTATCATTTGTCAAAGTTTTCAGTGATGTATATGTATCTATGCTTGCTTACAGGTTGTTTGATGAGGGACTCTGGTTCCTCGCATCTACTTGTAAAGAATTTCACCCCACTCTAGTTCAGCCTTCAGGCTTTAGGGGGCATCTGTTACACATAATTTGCTCATTGTCCTTGTACTCCCCGTTCCTCAATCCTGGAGGACCTCTACAATGAACCCTACACGCTTTCCCATCATGAAGAGACTACCCTTATGTCCCTCTTCATGAGCAGAACATTTCCCTTTTGCATAATTTCCCAAGAATCTTCCTTTTTCCCTAGTTTACAAGAGTGGTGCTAGTGATAAATTCCTTCCTCACACCGATTTGTAGGGTTTGAAACCAGGCCTAATGCTGTACAATGCAAATTAGCCCTTTGTCACTCGTACCAATTCTCTTTTGGCAAGTTTTTTAAATATGGAGTCGAAGCTTCTAGGTCTAGAAGCTTCGTAACGAAAGTTTGGTAAATGGTTGGGCTGGATAGAGCTGAGGAATTCAGTTTGGGCTCCTTTCCCCTATTAAGATGGAACAAACCAAAGAGATAATCCCTCTCCCATCATAAGAGGAAACATATCCCCTCCATCAAAGCTATATAAACTCCTCCTTTTCCAAGCTAAACTAGACTTTTTGGAGCTTCAATAACCAACAAGATATCTATATCTTGTAGCCTTCTAGTTCATGTTTGTGAAGGGAAAATAGTTGGTTTGGTGTGGTTTGGAACTAAAGGGAAGAAGGCTTAAACTTCCATTATTGAGGCTATCCATGAAATACTAGCAGAGGTGTGGGAACCTAGATATTTCGGAGGAGACCTGCAATGTTAAGGCTTTGGTTGTAATCTGTTTATGAAGTTATATCAATACAACTAATGGTTTATTTCCTACATTGAGTGTTATGTTTCATTTAATGGGTTAATACTCCTTGAATTTTTAAGTATATTGAATGCGATTATATGCTATCACGTTTGATGTTGTCTCTTGTGTATTTGTTTCAGGTATATAAAGGAAGAAGTGAAAGGAATTTGGAGCAAGGAAGTAGGATCATCATCAAGTGGAGTAGCGTTCTGTAGGCCCTCTTATTCAATTCTATTCTAAGGAAGTTTACATTAGATTGTTTATTTGTGGCTACACCCGCTCTCTCAGCCTAGAGGAATTGTCTTTGTCCGGATCAAGAATTTACCTACACCACAAGGGCTCACCACTACAACTATGTCTAGATGGTCTTTAGACCTTCGTGAAGGTTTGCGATCAGTCTTTGCGGACCTTTAACAGTCGATCTATCTATTTATATGCATCAGGAAGCAGTCATAAATTAGGGTTCATGTAGATTTACTTAAGTTGTTAGTAAACATCAAAGAATTCATCAAAGTCTTTGTGAAATTACATAAACATTCTTGTGTACATCATTTAATAGTTATTCAATAGATATGTACAACATTCAATCAATATTCCATAAAACACATTATTCATAGAAATCATATAGATTTTAATCGAAGCAGAGATAAAACATGTATACACAAGAATTCTTAGGAAATCTTCTCTATCGATATTCAATTCATATTTAAAGACTCAAAACAACCCCGCACACTCAGCTGCAGGGGTTTGCGCACTCAGCTACGGACTCTACCTAGGCCTCTATGCACTTAGCTGCAGAGCATTTCTTCTCCTATCTGACCCACCTCTCTTCACTCTCACAGTTCAACTATCATCAACTTCTTTCAACTTATGCATTAGAATCTCTAAGAAACACCTATTTATAGCCTTTTTCATACAATCCCATTGTCCACAGACCATGGGTGGGTCTCAAAAATGACTCGAACTTTACATAACACAAGGGGCTAAACCCCTTTGACTCTTAATCATCTACACACTCTACATCCACAAATCGTGGATAGTTTACATTAGTTATAAAAATATATCAAAACTTGGGTTATCTTGACCCCAAAACTGACCTAGGGGACCCCATCCCAATAGGCCCCCAACACAAAGTTCGTGACTTGCCCTCGATTCACTTAGCTGGCGCTATCCCCATAGTCAAGAAGTGAATAATATCTGCAAAATTATTATCCGCCATGCACACTACAAAGAGTTGCACATCTGGAAACCCTTCCTACATATTATTGGGCTCATCTCTATTTCGATCTGCAAGAAATGGTCATGTCCCACATTTAACCTCCTTAGCTTCACAATTACTTCAAAGTCATACTCTTGGAATAGTAGCAACCATCTACAAATATTCCCACCGAACACAACCTTATTGACCAGTTATTCAAGTTAGAATGATCTATGTACATTTCGAAATTCCCTCATAACAGATAATGCCTGAATTTCTGCAGTGCATACACCATGTCCAATCCTTCATGCTGAGTTTTTGAGTAATTATTCTTGGCCTTCGATAATTTCGTACTCCCAAAGGCTATAAGATGGTCCATTTCTCCTTCACTGGTCCGTGTTAACACTGCACCCAACGCAATGCAAGAGGCATCCACATGTACATGAAATTCCTTTTTCCAATCAGGGAAAACCAAGATCGGCACGGTGACCATATTTTCTTTCAATACATCTAAGTTGCACTGACATTCTTCATCCCAACAGAATGTGGCATCCTTATTTAGTAATTTATCCATGGGCACAATAATTTGAGCATATTATTTGATAATTTTTCTGTAATATCTCGTATGTCCCAATGTCGCGTGCAACTGCTTAACATTCCTTGGGGCCTCAAAATTCACTGTCACCACAATCTTGGAAGGGTCCACCATCAGCCCTTTCTTACACACCACGTGACCTACCATGATTCCAAAGGGAACACAAAATATGCATTTATTCAAATTCAGGTCAATTTGGTATCTACAACATGTATCTAGCATTAGGTGCACACTTGCTACATGGTGCTTTACTAATCCGAACATTGTCTAGTCATCGAAGTATACTTCTAGGAACTTATGAATGAACTCCTTGAATGCTGCGATGACTACACGAGAAAATATCAGAGGTCATTCTTGAGTCCAAATGGCATGACAGTGAATTGAAAACAACTCCATCCTGTCGTGAAGGTCGTTTTGCTCCTATTCGCGGGCGCGATCTTGATCTGATGATACCCTAAAAACTCGTCAGTGAACAAGTATGCCTCTTGCCCTCCAACATTGTCTAATACTTCACCGATAAACGACATTGGGAATGGATCATGGAGATAAGCATCATTAAGCTTCCACATATCTATGCAAATCCTTATCTCACCCTTTTTATTCTTCTCCTAAATCACCATCGAGCTCACCCAATCAGATTCTTCAACCGGTTCTATGATGCCTGCTTCCAACATCTTATCCATCTCCAAGTGAACCTTTTCCTTATATTTAGGATTAAGGCTATATAACCTCTGCTTAATAGGCTTCACATAGGGCTTTAAAATAATCTTAATAATGCCCAAATCTCCCACTATGCCCTTCAAATCCGAAAACTTGGTAGGGAAGAGATCATGATATTTGCGAAGTAACTCAACAAATTTATCCACAGTAGTGTCATCCCAATAGTCTCTAATCTTTGCAAACTTTGGTTCTACTTCAGTACCAATGTTTACTTTCTTTGTCCTCAACGACGCGGCAATGTCCAGGTTGTCTATTTTTGGGCCCTCAACTTCACGATGCCCTTATTCCTCTAGAATGTTAGTATTTCTTGGATCTTCATCCTCTTCTTTAGTGGTCACATTATAGCATTCCAGTGCATGGCGCAGCTGGGTGCTCCAATTTGTTTGGACCCATTCCATAGGTTCTTGTGGTGTTCTAAAAATAACTGCCTTAATCTCCTGTAGAGCTTCATCGATGTTTGCGAATCCATATTCAAAAATGAATGTCAATAAGAACCCTTCCCTCAATATATCCCACTCCGTGGTGCCATGGCGGAGCTCTGTTTCCAGATACCATTTCATGGGAATTTTATCCAAAGTATGGAAAAATGTGTGTACCCACTCTGACTACGGTTTTGTTCCCCATGCTTAATCAAATTTTCTAATTGATCATGTGGATCATCCTTCCCACTATATTTCTTAGTAAATCTAGTGTTAGGATGCCTAAACCGTAGCCTCATCATTCTTCTATAATCTTGCCATCCATCAAAGTTATCCTTGTGCGTACCCCACCATCATGTGGGCACAGCGCACAGTGCCAAATCTATTGCTTGGAAGTGGTGATCCACATTGACTTCACACTCAAATGCATCAAAAAACTTATCCACATTAGTTAAACCATCATAATAGGGTAAGTTCCTTACCTCTGACAAAACATAGTGCAACGACTTTGTCATCATATTGCATCGTAGCGTGAATACTTCATGCATTTGATTCTGCCAATGTTCCAACTCTTCGTCTGAATCAAAGGTGCAGAAACTCTCCTAGTCCCATGCAATCCATCCATCTTCCATCGGATTGATCTAATCCTGGCATCATGCTGTCATTTTCTAGATTTGATTGAGTTCATCCTCACTTTCTTCATAATCATGGGTTGGTTTAGTGTAGCACACCCCTTTTGCAGAGTCCAATGACATTACAACCCAAAGCTATTTCCTTTCAAATGACATTTTCCTCTTCTTAATATTGATGACCCCATTATTATCAATGGCCTTGTCAATTCCTAAGAGTGCAGGGTATGGATTAATGTCATCAACGATCTATATCACCTCAAAGTCATCCATCGCGCTCCAACCTTCGATATCAATGGTTACTCCATATAATCATCCCATAGGGATGATTTTCTGATGGTTTTCCATTCTGAGTTGAATCAAAGACCACTACAGCACATGTATCTCCATTCTTTCCCATGTTTTCATTGGTAGTACGTTTGCATCAGAACCTAGATCCAAGATGACCTGGTCCATCTCATAATCTCCTATCTACGCGGTGAGCCTCATCTCACATCCTGTTCTTGCCTTATGTTTGCCAATTTTTCTACCACTTGGTGTCCATCGGGGACCTTCTCTTTGCTGGCACATTTATTTATTAACTCCTACAGGCCTTCCATAACTTTGCTATCACATAACAATTTTATGCAGGTCTCCAAAATGTAGTAATCACTAAGGGTTCAACTTCTGCAGGAGTGCCAGTTTCTTTCACATTGTCTTGATTTCCTAAGGTGGAAGCCTCAGCAAAGCTATTCTTGGGCTCCATAAATTTTTCCTTAGTGTGCTTCAGGTCAAAATCAACTTCTTTCTCTAGGGCCTTCTGGACCCATCCATCCTCTTCAATTTGTTTACCTTTATCATCGCTAGATGTTATTCTACTTCTCAACACTATATTCATGCTTTGATCTTCCTAGTGGGGCTCAACTCTCATTATTTGTAAGTTCTGGGTAAGATGTTGTGGTTGCACTTTCTTTTCTTTCCTTTTAGCTATAATAACTAGGTATTCCTCTATAGTATGGTCAAAATGGCCATAGTATTAACATGACGGGCATGCCTAATTCTATCATTCTCACACATAGTGCCCTAGCATTCCGTAATTGTAATAGATAACCTGACCCCGTCGTCTACTAGGCCCTCCTCCTCCTTAGCCTTGTCCTCTACCCTGATATCATTTGCGTGCTCCTCCGACACCCTGCTCTAGAGGTTGAGATTTTTCTTGCATCTAATATGTAGGTTTTCTTTCCATCATCATCTCATAGCTACATCAATGGCACTCATCGTGGCCCACTGATTTGTATAAGTTATAGAACAACTGTTGAGGTGTCTGGATGAAATTTTTAAGTAAATGAGAATTATCCATTGTGTGTTTTCCAACAACATAACAAATAACGCAGCCCCCATGCTCGACCCTGTTGGAGCTTCTAACCTTAGGGGACTTGGTCCCCCTCCTATAATATAATTTGAGTACACAGGACAGTGGTGTTTATCATGCCCCTAGCTCTTTCACTTTAGACACTAGACTTCCATACGCACCTCTGGTTTAGTCTCCTTGTCTTTCTAAGTAAAGGCTCTGTAACTGAGAGTGAATCTACTGTACCCCCAAGGTCGCATCCTAAATAGGTGTTGCATGCAACCTCATCGCGATTTCCAAAGCTTCCACCTATGTTCTTATCTTCTGTTGCGACAAAGCAATCCTCAGGTGGGGCATAAGTGAAGCTATAAACCATTCACAATGTTGGCTATCTGTCAACTGCATGTTAGCTTCTTGAATTTGACATTCCAACCTTTGATCTAATTCCCTAGGCATCTCATCAACCCTCATCATGATTTCCTTAAATCCAACTACTGACTGTGAGTCAGACTTAGACTTACTAAACTCTTTGTTTAAAGAAACCTTAGTTTCTGCTAGCGATGCCAGAGGATTATCATAATAGTACTTAATATACCAAGTCAGCACGCGATCCTGCAGAGCAGTAATCAACTGTGCCTTATTTATATTATCATCAGTAATCTGTTGCATTGTCCAAATAACATTCACAACAAACCAAAACTGCTCTGTATATTCACTCCTGATGCCCTTGAAAATCAATAACTTCATAGTGTTTGCCATGTTGAATGGAGGTGGTGGAGGTGGAGGTGTGGGAAAAGGTGTATGCAGTGGAGGTGGAGGTGGAGGTGGAGTGAATGGATGATGTGTTCATGGAAAACCCTGTGTTATTAGCTGACAACACTCTGTGGTGAGGCTTGTACCGCTCCTTCGTTGTCACTCGAAGGATATCCGATCAACGGGCTATATTCTAGACTTGATCTCTCTCAATCTCTAAAGAGTCTTCCACTTCCTATAGCTCTAAACATCAAGGCAATGGCATAACCTATTTTTCACATAAAAACATTTTAATCTAGGTATTCAAATAACTTAAATACTTACCTCGGGGTCCTTTGAAAAATCATCGCTCCACTTCATTGTAGCTGACTGAGGTATCAACAACGAATTCTATAACAAATCCTCCTAGAATCTAATCGATCCAATGACCAACAACCTGTGTGATTTGGTTTTCAAAGGGTTCTAATCATTGCACTAATTTAGGAGTCCACACTATAGGATTATCAAGCTTCCACCTTCCTTGGATATCTGTCAATTTAGCTAACCACTCATATAATACAATGGGAAAAGTGTAGAAGAAGATCTCGTGTATCGCTGTATATAGATACATGTTCAACCACTCTTCCTTTGATAGATGCATATTCTTGTTTTCTTATGTCGCAAACTCGTGCATCTTTCAGTCCAATCACTTCTCAATTTCTTTCTTAGTCAGATTCCAGCGATGCGACATCACACATCTCTTTCCGGCAAATCCTGGTCCCAATAATGGGACCATTTGTTGGCTTAGGGGGTCTTGACCCAAGTTCAGAGTTAGTTGTGCCAAGCAGCAAATCCCTACACTACTGGACCTTTCAGCAACAACTTGTGTCATGCAAGCTACAATCTCACCCAAAGCAGTATGTGGGGATGCTAGAACCAAGTTTTTGCATCCATAGACTAGCTTAATGTTTTTTAGCGCCTCAGATTTGCCTTCGTGAAGATTTATACACTCTTAGGGATCACCATTGCAACTCTTTCGGGATGGTCTTTAGACCTTCGCAAAGGTCTACGATCAGTCTTTGTGGACCTTTAACATTTGATCTATCTATTTACATGCATATGGAAGCAATCTTAAATTAGGGTTCACGCATATTTACTTAAGTTGTTAGTAAACATCAGAGAATTCATCAGAGTCTTTGTGAAATTACATAAACATGCTTGCATACATCATTTAACAGTTATTCAATAGATTTGCACAACATTCAATCAATATTCCATAAAACACATTATTCATAGACAAAATATAGCTTTTAATGGAAGCAGATATAAAACAGATATACACAAGAATTATTCGGTAACTTTATTTATTGATCTTCAGTTTAGATTTACAAACTCAAAACTACCCTACACACTCAGCTGCATGGGTCTACACACTCAGCTCCGGACTCTGCCCAAGCCTCTGTGCACTCAGTTGTAGAGCCTTTCTTCTCCTATCTGACCCACCTCTCTTCGTTATCACAACTCAGCCATCATCAACTTCTTTCAAATTATGCCTTAGACTCTCTGAGACACACCTATTTATAACCTTTTTCAGACAATCCCATGGTCCATGGACCATGGGTGGGTCTCGAAACTGGCTCAAAATTTACATAACATAAGGTTCTAAACCCCTTTGACTCCTAATTATCTACATACTCAACATCCACAAATCCTAGAGAATTTACATTAGTTACAAAAATATATCAAAACTTGGGTTATCTTAACCCTAACACTGACCCAGGGGACCCGATCACAACACGAGGTGCGATATTTATAATCCAATTCAAATTCAAACTATCTATTCCCCCTCAGATGTTCCTCATAAATTTGAATTTGGCAATAGATTTTCCTAGATTTGTGCCTTAAATGCATTTGCTTTGCTCCTTTTGGCAAAAAATTCCATGTCAAATCAACTCTAGCTATTCCAACAGTCACTTTCTGGGTAGGCTACGTGAGACCCTTCCTTAGAGTGAAACTACCTCATCGCAACCTCCACCTGCACCATCTTCCAAAACATCACGTGACCTTCCTTCTTTGAGAGAATTTTTCCTCGATCTAGTAGTTTATAGTCGCACGCTCTCTTTCAACTGCAATAAGCACTAAGACCTTTCTGTTGTCATGTAATCATTATGCAGGGGTGAGATCATCCTCATAAACCTTCAATATGCTTCCATCAATCCTGCCAAGAAACACTTCCCCATTCATCTTTGCAAGCTGAACTACGCCACCATCCAAAATATCCTTAATCACATATAGTCCTAGCCAATGCATATGAAACTTCCCTAGAAATTTGGTAAACTTGTTGTCATACATCAGGACCAAATCCCCATTCTTGAAAGTACAATTCTTAATATGTCGATCATGCCACGCCTTTTCTCGAGTTTTCTACAGCTTCTGATGAAAGTTAGCCAAAAATTAGTCTTCCTCTAAATAAATTAGCTATGCTAGGCATTCCTCCATTATGTCATGATCTTCCATCTTGGTTACTACTGCAATTTTGAGGCTGGGCACTATATATTCCATCAAAATCACTACTTCTTGTCCATAAACTAGTCAAAATGGTGTTTTTCCAGTCAATTTGTTACAAGTCTTCCTATATGCCCATAGAACTGCTGGTATGCACACATCCCAATCATTCATATTAACATTGTAGACCTTTGTTAGGGAATTCTCCAAGATCTTGTTGTAAGATTTGATAGTGCCATTCACTTGGGGATGATATGGCATACTCTTCTGATGGTACATCTGGAACTCTTCTATTAAAGATACAATTGTCTCATTCAGGAAGTGTGAACCTCCATTACTCGTTAGAATCTTCGGACATACAAACCTTGACAGAATAAACTCAAACATAAACTTCGGAGCAATGCCTATGCTACAATCCTTCACAGGTTGTGCCTCAGCCCACCCAGTTAAGTACTTCATTACATTGATAATATAACGTGATTTTGTCTTCTTTACTGGTCGTTGAATAGGTCCAACGAAGTCAATTTCCCATTTATCAAATCCTTGGAGCATGACTTGAGGATTTAACATCTATTCATCCCTTCGCGATGGCCTCCTAGTCCTTTGACAAACATCGCACGCACTACAGTACTCCTTAGAATCTTTATGTACCATAAACCACCATAATTCTACTCTCATAATCTTTTGCATAGTTTCCTTACATGCATAGTATGCTCCAATGAAACCACCATGTGCTTCAACAAGGATACTATGTCTCTCATATCCAAGCACATATTGACATAAAACTTCATCTGACCCCATCTTATATAATTGTCCTACAATCACAGAAAAATATGTAGCCTAGACAACTAATTCCTTCTTTTGTTGTGTTGTATAACCTTTAGGAGCTACACCAGTAGATAAAAATTGAATAATGTCTGCAAAATTTTCATCCGCAACCCTGATAGCAAAGAGTTGCACGTCAAGCAATCCTTCATCAATATTTGTGGGCTCTTTGCCATTCTCCATTCAAGAGAGGTGATCCGGTCCAACATTCAATCTCATAGGCTTAACTATCACTTCAAAATCATACTCCTGGAAAAGAAGCAACCATTTATAGATTCCCCCAGCCTCCTACCCTCCAACACAACCTTATTGACTAGGTACTTCAAAGAAAAATGGTTTATGTACATTTTAAAGTCCACACCTAGCAGATAATGCTTGAATTTCTATAGTGCATAAACCATGGCCAATACTTCTTGATCTATGGTTGAAAATTCATTTTATGCCTTACATAGTTTTCAACTAGTGAAGGCAATCGGGAGGTGGGTGGGGGTCACTATCTCATGCCCCTCGTTGAGTTAAGACAAATCCAAACACTATACAAGACACATTCACGTACACACGAAATTCCTTCTTCCAATTCATAAATACTACGGTTGGCATCATAACCATCTTCTCCTTCATAGTATCCAAGCTCTTTTGATAGTCATCGCCCCAGCAAAACATAGCATCTTTCTTAAAAAACTTCTCCATGGGCGCAGTGATTTATGCGTATGCCTTAATAAACTTCCTATAGTACCGAGTATGACCCAAAGTCACACATAGTTACTTGACGTTCCTAGGGGGCTCCAAATTGGTAATTACGAAAATATTAGTAGGGTCTACCATCAATCCCTTCTTACAGATAACATGGCCTAACAATATTCCATAATGTACACAAAAAAATTTCTTCAGATTCAAAGAAATCTAATATTTTCTACATAAATCCAACATCAGGCACATACTAGAGACATGCTTCTTGACTAGCCCAAACAATGCCCAATCATCAAAGTAGACTTTCAAGAATTTATGAATGAATTCCTCGAAATCTATGACTTCCACCCTTGAAAATATTGCAGGAACATTTTTTTGTCCGAAAATCCATCTGTAAATGAATAATCTTCCTATCGGCTAATAATTTCGAGAACTTCATCTATAAACAACGTAGGGAATGGATCATGTATGGGTACATCATTTAACTTCTGCAGATGTACATAGATCCTGATGTCACTTTTCTTTTCTTCTCTTGGACTACCATAGGACTAAACCATTCAGATTCTTCTATAGGCTCAATTATTCCTGTCACGAGTATCTTATCGAGTTCCTCTCTTACCTTTTCTTATATTTCGGATTCAATTGATATGGGAGATGCTTGATCGGAATCTCATATGGTTTTAGATTGATATTCATCATACCCAAATCTCTTATTATCCCTTTCAAGTCATAGAAATTAGTTGGGAATAAATCATGATATTCGTGTAGTAATTCAATGACCTTATCCACTGTGTCTTCATCCTAATAGCTGCCAATGTTAGTGAATTTTGGCTATGCTTCTGATCCAATATTTTGCCTGTTTTGTGCGAACCATTACAAGATATTAGGGATCTCCACATTAGGTCCACCAACTTTTCATTTTCCCTCTGACTCAGGGATATTAATATTCCAAGGATCCTCATTGCCTTCTTCAATATTAACATTGTAACATTCCAAAGCATGTTGTAGTTATGTACTCCAGTCAGGCTATATCCAAGTGATAGGATCTACGAGTGTTTGAAAGATTGTTGCTTTAGTCTCCTAAAGTGCTTCATCAATGCATTTAAACCCATCTTTAAAACTAAATTTCAACAAGAAACATTCCTTCATTTCATCCCAATCAACAGTGTTGTGTCACCGCTCTGTCTCTAAATACCAGTTCCTTGGGATAACATCTAATGTATGATTAAAGATATGCACCCACTCTGGTTGAGGTACCTCACTCCACGCCTTAGTCCATCAAGCTAGATGTTTGCATGGATCATCCTTTCCTATGTTTTTTTAGTGATTTGGGTGTCTGCGTAGCCAAATCTTAATTGCATCATTCTACAATATTCCTTCCAATTGGAGAAAATATCTGTGTTCATACCCCATCATCTTGTAGGCATAGCTCTCAACACCAGATCTAAGGCCTGGAATCAATGATCCTCTGGTACGTCCCTTTCAAAATGGTTAAGAAACATATTGACATTATCCAATCCATCATAGTAAGGAAACTTACGCACCTCAATAGATATACAACGTAGCAAATTTGTAAGCCGGTTACATCACAGTGTAGAGACCTCATGCTACCAATTCAGCTAATTTTATAACTCTTCATCTGAATCTGATAGGCAGGAACTGTCCTTCTCTGAGTTAATCGTTCCATCCCCCATAGGATTTATCCAATATTCATTTTGCACAGTTAACTTATATATGTGATCAATGTCTTCATCTTCATAATAATCACAGTTTGGTTTTGTGTATCACGCACCTTTAGCTGGATCCGATGGGACAATTATTTGAAGCTCGTTATTTTCAAATACCATGCTTCACTTCTTTAAATTAATGATTGTGTTCATGTCAAAGGCCCAATCAATCCTAAGCAATGTTGGGTATGGATTACTGTCATATACTATCTCAATAAATTCAAAATCTGCCACTACTCTTCAACCTTCAATATCTACAATTACCCCATGTAGGCGACCCATTGGAATTATCTTTTGTTGATCCGAAATTGATCTAAGACAATTAATAAGGTATTACAGACTCATGTGCATGGATGTGTCTATGTTATTTTATGCAATGGATCGATAAGATTTCGAAGTACATAGACAGTGAAACAATTAAAGAAAACACAACAGTCAAACATATAAACACAACAAGTTTAATAAGGAGTTCACCCAATACTCCTGGGCTACGTCTCCTGGTCCCACATTCAGTGATGGCCTCTCTATTATGTTTTCAAAGTAGAGTTTTTACAATAGTGAGCTCAATTTGAGTCTCACTCAACAGATACAAATCAGCAATAATGTACTTGGATTCCCCAAGTCTCTGGAGTACACAGACTCTCCTTATTGACTCTTGACCTCTACTAGTCACAATGGTATGAGTCCAATCTGAGACTCAATACATGACAGGCATATATAGAGGAATTCGCTTGAACCTCTCAAGCCCTTTCTGGAGTACACAGATTCTCTGACTCTGTCTCGATCATACCTTTTTCTTTTGCAGGTCAGCTCGACTTATTATCTCTGTTCTCTGCTCTTAGCTTTCTTAACTTGCTTACTACTTTTACTGCCTCTTCGTGGCTTTAAAGCCAATCTGCTTTCCGACTATTCATTTCTACTTCCTAGCTTTCTGGTTCCCCTGCCTCTGTCCATTTGAATCCCTATTTTCTATGTAATCATCCCTGTATAATGCCTCACAGGGAGGTGGCCACCTGTTTCATAACAAACTGAGTGTCAGTTCTCTTGGACATTTTCAAACCAATCGTTTATTCCCTGCGACTTTTTGCCAACAAATCGTCCATGTCAGACTTCAAATCTTATACAACTTTGTCTATTTACCTCATCAGGTCTGGTCACCCATCGAAATCCATCTCCATCATTGATCTAGGGGCCCTAGATCCTACAATCATCGTCCATATCGGGCGGGTGTGTAACATGATGTTTACCCATCTAATGTGAATGAATTTCTCTCTCTTCCACCGGACACATGGCACCCATTGTGCGGCATCGGGCAGGACTCAGTTGAAACCGCTTACCGGTCGAAGCCCTTGCGATATTCTTCTATTTTTTGTGGGACCTCACTTCTGACAGAATCAGAACGGTACTTTTCTGCAATTTATAATTATTTCAGGTCCGGGTGCTCGGAGCTTGTCCTTCTTTGAGGGGGTTTCCCTGCAATATGCGATTATTGACTTGTCACTAATCGCATATCAGAAAATACCCCCATTTCTTGAATTGACTCCTGGTTTTTCTTTGTGGCAGCGCGCGTTACCATGGGCCGATGGTCTGTGTGCTTGAATGAGGGTCCTCATTGCTCCGCGCTAATCACAAATTGCAACTATTACGAGGTTATCTCTAATAAGGTTTTTCATGCGGAAAGAGTTATTTTTGCTGACAAAACTAACCTCCCTAGGAGTCTAAGACTCTCTAGTGACAAACAAGACAATTAAGAGCAATCCTTCTCTAAACATGCATTATCATATGAGAAACCAAGTGTTTTTCGATCCTACTTGAAGTCCAACGCTGTTGCAGTAGTCTAGCCTCGTCGATCCAGATGAGCTCCTCCTTCACTTCGAAACCTGCATACACTAACAATCAAACGATTACATAACACCTGAATATCTCATAAAACAAAACATATTCAACATATAGACCAAGGAGTATATGAAACAATTCATTAACAATAAATCATTGAGAAGAATGGACTTATTTGTATTAATAGGAAACAAAAGAAACCATTACAACCTGAGCCTTGGTGTTGTGCAAGTTCCTCCCAGGGTCCAGCAAGAGTTTTCCTCTACTTTGACAAGCTCACCCACTTTCAAATGAAACAAGAAAGGATGGTAATCTCTCCTCACAAGCTTACAATGGAAGTCCTAATTCCAGCAGCATCTACCCTTTGGAATGTTCAGCTTTCAACCTCCCCTCCCTTGGCCCAATGTGTGTATTTATAGTGTTCTAGAGGAAGTTATTCAATTCCAACATCAATGGGATACTCCCTCTTTTGGATGGGGTAGCTCCTCTCTTGATGGGATAAGTTCCTCTATCATAGGGATGCACGAACCATCTGGAGGCGCTCAATACACGTCAAACACTGTTCTAGAAAGCTCTAGAAGTGACCACAAGTAACTTTTTTAAGATGAAACTCGCGCCTTTTGACCTTTACAGGAGTACGCACCCATCCCTTGACTTACAGAGCGTACAAGTACGCAGGTACAATGAGCTTGGGATGCGTACACGCAGGCAAGGTAGAGAGAACCTGCGTACCCAGAGATAAACATGATTTTAATGACTTTCTCTCTTTTTTTAAGTTTGACATGGAGAGCAGAGGTATAAGGCTTGACAAGGAGGATAATATGACTATTGGAGCCATACTAACTGCAAATAGTCATGGTGACAAATTTTAGTGTAACAGATTGCCCCCTAAAGTGGGAAGCCTGTAATAGATTAGGGTTTTATATCATCTAGGAAGGGTGAAGTACTTTATCATTTCAAGGATTATCTTGTGGAGAGCCCAGTCAGAACCTGCAATTTTCAACACAAAATACATGTATAAGATTATATCATCGCTGAGGTAGGCATTTCCATACTCAGATCAAAAACTTTAACTAACATAACAGACTAACTATTCTGATACAGGAATGATTTCATAATACATCATAATCATAGACTCGTCTAGACACAGTATGGACGCAGCCATCTGTTTATAATTGGTCTACAACATAATGAATACAAAACTCCTCGCAGCCTGGATGGTGGAAACTAGATCCAGGGTCTTCATCTCTTTTTCCCGAATCGGTACGATTCTAGCCATGTGAATAAATGAGTCGATGTTGAACATGGTAGAATCCACTTGATTACCAGTCAATGATGTAAACTGTTAACAAGTGTGAGAGAGACCACCAGTAATGTCAATGGTTCTCAAAGTACCCAGCACAATCCATGAGATGTGAATGAATGAGTCGATGTCG
>APFE030660516.1:82159-100345 GCA_000404065.3 Pinus taeda | reverse complement strand
AGTTATTTTCGCTGACAAAACTAACCTCCCTAGGAGTCTAAGACTCTCTAGTGACAAACAAAACAAGTAAGAGCAATCCTTTTCTAAACATACATTATTCTATGAGAAACCAAGTGTTTTTCGATCCTACCTCAAGTCCAACGCTTGTTGTAGCAGCCCAGCCTCGTCGATCCAGATGAGCTCCTCCTTCACTTGAAACCTGCATACACTAACAATCAAACGATTACATAACACCTGAATATTCCATAAAACAAAGCATATTCAACATATAGACCAAGGAGTATATGAAACAATTCATTAACAACAAATCATTGAGAAGAATGGACTTATTTGTATTAAGGAAACAAAGAAACCATTACAACCTGAGCCTTGGTGTTGTGCAAGTTCCTCCCAGGGTCCAGCAAGAGTTTTCCTCTACTTTGACAAGCTCACCCACTTCCAAATGAAAACAAGAAAGGATGGTAATCTCTCCTCACAAGCTTTACAAGGAAGTCCTAATTCCAGCAGCATCTACACTTTGGAATGTTCATCTTTTAACCTCTCCTCCTCTAGCCCAAGGCCTGTTATTTATAGTGTTCTAGAGGAAGTTATTCAGTTCCAACATCAATGGGATACTCCCTCTTTTGGATGGGGTAGCTCCTCTCTTGATGGGATAAGTTCCTCTATCATAGGGATGCATGAACCATCTGGAGGCGCTCAATACACGTCAAACACTCTTCTAGAAGGCTCTAGAAGTGACCACAAGTAACTTTTTCAAGATGAAACTCGCGCCTTTTGACCTTTACAGGAGTACGCACCCATCCCTTGACTTACAGAGCGTACAAGTACGCAGGTACAATGAGCTTGGGATGCGTACACGCAGGCAAGGTAGAGAGATCCTGCGTAGCCAGAGATAAACATGATTTTTAATGACTTTCTCTCTTTTTTGAAGTTTGACATGAAGAGCAGAGGTATAAGGCTTGACAAGGAGGATAATATGACTATTGATGGAGCCATATTAACTGCAGATAGCCATGGTGACAAATTTCAGTGTAACGAGGTTAATCTTTATAAGGCTTTGAAACTTTGGCATGAATTTTACAGAGTTCATGAAGACTTAGAGAGTGTTCTAAGATCCAATTTGGATCACGACCTTCCCACTGAAAAATATTTTCAACCACCAAAAGTTGGTTTTTAAGCATCAATCAAGTGAGGGTATAAATTCCTTGCTTACCCAATTTCTATCCATTTCACACTGCTTGGTTTTGAACCTTTGAGTCCAATCCTAAGGTACTCAACATCACCTCTGTGCGTAGTTCTCACCTTTTTGTCCATAACTGTATCTTCCTGCAATTCATTGAGATATTCAGGTAACAAATCATCAATAGAAAGAAATTGACTCTACTCTTCGGGATCTTCAACCAATGAAGGTTCAAATAGTCTCAAGCTTTCTGCATTAACTACCGAATAGATGTGCATGTAAGCTGGCAAATTACGGTGAAAATAATTCTCACCAATTTTCTCAAGTATCTTGAAATGTCTATACCCTATTGGATTCAGCTTCTTACCTTCACCTTGCATTCCGTCTTTGTTGATATACAACAGACTTGATCACCAACTTGGAAGTTATGCTCAATCCGATCCTTATCATGCCTTGCCTTGTACTTGGCTTGGCTCTTTTCTATTTGTTTATCTACTGCTTGGTGAATCTCTTGGATTTGTTCAATGAACTTGGTTGCCTTGTCCACGTCACTGTGTCCATCAACCGCTATGTCTTTACCAAAGACAAAATCCAAGGGAGACCTTGGTGTGAAACCAAAACAGGTCTCAAAAGGAGATCTCTGTGTAGAAGAATGTTTAGCACGGTTCTAAGCATGCTACACATAACATAAATGTTCATCCCACAGCTTGGGATGCTTGCTGCAATAGCCTCTGAGCAACTAGATCACTGTCCTATTGACCACTACTGTTTGGCCATCTGTTTGTGGATGAAAGGTTGTGCTCTTCTTCAGTTTAGTGTCCATCAATTCCCATAGGCTCAACCAAAACTTCCCAACAAATTGGGAATCTCGATCAGATACAATGGAAGTGGGTAATCCAAAATGAACCCATCCATGCTAAAAGAACAACTTTGTTGTTTGTTCAGCTATAATCTGCTTGTTACAAGGTATTAAAATACACATTTTGCTAAACCTATCCACAATAACATATAAATAGTCATGACGTTTTCTAGATTTAGGCAATCCCCCAACAAAGTCCATGGAAACACTTTTCCAAGGATGAGAAGGAATTGGTAATGGAGTGTACAAGCCTAGCTTTCTATTGCTAGGCTTGCTTTTAGCACACATAGTACACCCTTTTACATATCTAGAAATTATTTCATTCATTTATGGCCAATAACAAAATCTTTGCAGCTGCGTAACTATTTTACTTACCCCAAAGTGACCTGATATTATAGAAGTGTGTACTTCTTGAATTATCTTTATTGTTTTAGTTTGTGGAATGCATAACTTTCCAAAATGATACAAGAGTTGGTCCTTAACATGATAATCCAATTCTTCTACTTGTTTGCCACGATTTAAAGTTGCATATACATATTTAAAATCTATATCTTGAGCATACTGTTCAATGTATCTTTCATGCAATACTGAATTATGCTTAAGTATAGTTGATGCATTTATGATTGGTTTGGACAACATATCTACAACTTTATTTTGTATGCCCTTTTTATATCTGATGAAAAGATGAAACTGTTGTAAAAAACCCATCCACCTATAGTGTCTTGATTGCTGCAACTTAGTTTTTGAGTGTAAATATTGAAGTGGTTGATGATCAGTATGTATAACTGTCTATTTTCCCATTAGATAATGTTTCCACTTTTTCACACTCTGTAGTAATGCATACAATTCCTTATCATATGTGGGATAATTAACTACTACAGAATTAAATGTCTCGGAATGATAACATATAGGTTTACCGTGTTGCATCAACACTACTCCCATGGCATAGTCATTGGCATCTGTTTCAATCTCAAATGGTCTTTGAAGATCGGGTAGTGCTAGTACTGGTGTTGTACTAATCTTTTCTTTTAAAGTGTCGAAGGCTTTCTGTTGTTTGCCTCCCCACTGAAACACCTTGTTCAATCCTGTTAAAGCATGTAAAGGAGCTACAATCAAGGAAAAGTTAGCAATAAACTTTCTTCAATATTGTTCTGCTCCTAGGAAGCTTCTAACTTTTGTAGAAGACTTCGATTTAGGCCAGTTTACAATCACTGCAACCTTAGAGGAATCTATCTTGAATTCACCACCCCCTACAATATGACCCAAATAATTCAAAGATGTTTTACCAAATTCACATTTGAGAGCTTAACATAGAGATTCTCTCTTTTCAAAACATCTAGAGTCTGCTTTACATGCTTCAAATGCTCTTCTCATGTTTTACTAAATATAAGAATTTCATCTAAATATACAATGACAAAATCATCAAGAAATGGCCTGAGTACATCATTCATTACTCTCATGAAAGTAGCAGGAGTATTAGTTAAGCCAAAATGCATAACTAACCACTCATACAATCCCTACTTTGTTTTGAAAGCAGTCTTCCATTCATCTTGCTCTGCAACTCTGACCTAATGGTAGCCACTATGCA
This sequence comes from Pinus taeda, assembly GCA_000404065.3. NCBI lineage: Eukaryota > Viridiplantae > Streptophyta > Pinopsida > Pinales > Pinaceae > Pinus > Pinus taeda. Next base: position 96,718 of record APFE030660516.1, on the reverse strand, counting down.
AGTCCAACTTGAAAAACGAAACAATTTCTTTCAACCGATCTAATAGATCATCCATGTGAGGAAGGGGATAACGACTTTTGATCGTTATCTTATTCAGTGCTCAACAATCAATGCACATTCTCCATGAGCCATCTTTCTTTCTCACCAAGACAATTGGAGACCCACATGGTGATGTGCTAGGTCTTATGAGCCCTTTCTCGAGCAGCTCCTATACCTGCCTCTTGATTTCTGCATTCTCTAAAGCAGACAACCTGTAATTCTGATGTTAAGCAATGGAGCATCTTGTTGCAAATTAATATCATGTACTATTTCCTTTTGGGGTGGCAGACTTTTAGGTTCTTGAAATAGTATATCATATTCTAAAACAACTTTTTCTAAATCATCTTGTTTTTTAGCATTACATCCCTCAAATATACTGGTTTTTGTCAGGTTTCTTTTCCTTTACAACCATCAGGAAAAATTGTTTGCATGAATTTACAATTCTTTTCATCTGCCCTGAGTTTATGAGAGTATAATTATTCTTGAGTTTATGAGCTCTTACAATATATTCGATTCCATATTTAATGAGTTGATACTTGTTTTCAGCTCTATAGAAAATGGATTTCCTATCATACAAGTAATGAATTCCTAAAACAATTCCACATATATCCAAAGCAACTATATCTATCTCAACCTCATCTACAAATGTTGACCCAAAAGAAAACCTAAGTTTACATTGTCTAGTCACTTGTAGATTTTCTTTATCACATAACCAACCTAATGGATAAGGCTTCTTGTGAGGTGTGGTTGGCAATCCAAGCTTCTTTACAATTGCTTCAGAAATTAAATTTACTTGTGAGTCACTATCAAACAAAGTATCAATATTTTGATGCTTGGAAATAACTCGAATATGAAAAAACTCATGTCTTTTTCCCTCATTTTCTTCACTATCAGTAGATTGTGCAGAATTACTAGTAGATGCTTCAGAATTTTTACCTTTAATACTTGTGGTTGTGATTTTTGTTTCATCCCCTGAGTCTGACCCCAAATCTTTTTAAATAGCTGCAGCAATCTTCTTTTTTTTTTCCATCGAACTTCTTGGGTCTTAGCTCCGGATGCAGAATCTAGAATTGTTCATCATCATGCCCATCCTTCTTACAGTGAGTGCATGAAGGCTTGGTCTTTTGTACAACATATGTCTTCCTCTCTTTCCATTTCTATTTTCTATTTCCTTGTTCTTGCCTACAGTGGGTTTTGATGATCCCCAACTTCTAGGTTCACATTCTTTCCTCTAGCCTGTAGATGTGTAGCCTGAACAGATACCTCATCTATGCTAGTGGGATTAAACATGAGAATGGTGTGCTTTAAATAGTTGTGTAGACCACCTATATACTTCACCAGAGTTTCAGGTGAGTCTAAAGAAATTCCTAGAATCAAAGCTCTTTTTCTAAATTCTTGAGTGTAGCCTTGTACACTTTTCCCTTTTAATTGGCAAAAAGTTTTCTAGCTCATCATGGCTTGCTGCATATAAGCTAGTGCATAGAATTTCTTTTTAATTGCAGAAACAAATTCACTCCAGACAGAAAGAATTTTACCATGCTTCTTCAGGTCAGCTTGTGTCATGCCTTCCCACCATACCAAGGCAGTGCCTCCAAGGCGTAGGCTGGCTAGCTGAATCTTACTTTTGCCTTAATCAATGCTTTGTACCCTGAAATACACATCAATCTATCTAATACAGTTATCCAACTTCTCTGCATTTAACTCTCCATCATATATCGACAAATCAAATTTAACATCTAATTTAATCAAAGATGTTTTCTTTTTATTTTCAGGGCTATTAGGAGGTGTGGGAAGCTTTTCTTCTTTCCCTTTGCCTTTAGAATGGTCATGGAGGAGAGATTCTTCTACTCCTTTATCTTATTTGGAGTTTGATGAATCTTCATCTCTACCTTTCTTAAATTCTCTATACATTTCCTCCACCATGGCTCTCATGGTCATGAAACTATCCATGAACTGGGAGTCTGATTCCAAGGGACTTGCTTCTGCCATTTTCCTCTTAGGGTAGACTCTTCCAATTTCTAGGTTAGCTTCGACCAATTCTCCTTCTCCTAATTTGAGCTTTATCCTAGTTAGCATTCAACAACACAATCTAGCACAAACTTGTCTAACCTTAGCAACCTAGAGCTCTGATACCACTTGATCCGAAATTGATTTAAGACAATTAATAAGGTATTACAGACTCATGTGCATGGATGTGTCTGTGTTATTTTATGCAACGGATCGATAAGATTTTGAAATACACAGACATTGAAGTAGTTAAAGAAAACACAACAGGCAAACATATAAACACGACAAGTTTAATAAGGAGTTCACCCAATACTCCTGGGCTACCTCTCTTGGTCCCGCCTTTAGTGGTGGCCTCTCTATTATGTTTTCAAAGAAGAGTTTTTACAACAGTGATATCAATTTGAGTCTCACTCAACAGAAATAAATCAGTGAGACTGTACTTGGATTACCCAAGTCTCTGGAGTACACAGACTCCCCTTACTGACTCTTGACCTCTACTGGTCACAATGGTATGAGTCCAATTTGAGAGTGAATACATGACAGGCAATACAAAGGAGTTCACTTCAACCTCTCAAGCCCTTTCTGGAGTACACATACTCTTTGACTCTGTCTTGATGCTGCATTTTTCTTTTGTAGGTCAGATTGACTTATTCTCTTTGTTCTCTGCTCTTAGCTATCTTAACTTGCTTACTGCTTTTACTGCCTGTTCATGGCTTTAAAGCCAATCTAATTTCCGACTTTTTGCTTCCCCTTCTTTCTAGTTCCCCTGCCTCTATCCATTTGAATCCCTCTGTTCTGCGTAATCATCATTGTATAACGCCTCACAAGAGGTGGCCACCTATTTGATAACAAACTGAGTGTCAGTTCTCTTAGACATTTTCAAAATGACCATTTATTCTGTTAACTCCAAGAATGCACGCGAACATGACCTTTTTCCAATGCATTTTCCACGTCGGACTTCAAATATTATACAACTCTATCTATTTACCTCGTTAGGTCTAGTCACCCATCGGAATGCATCTCAATCATTTATCTGGGGGCCCTAGATCCTACAATCATCATCCATATCGGGCATGTAAGTAACATGATGTTTACCCGTCCGATGTGAATGGTTTTCTCTCTCTTCTGCCAGACGCGTGGCACCCATTTTGTGGCATTGGGCAGGACTCGGTTGAAACCGCTTACCACTCGAAGCCCTTCCGATATTCTGACAGTTTTTATGGTACCCCGCTTTTGATGTAATAGGTAACGGTACTTTTCTGCAATTTACAATTATTTCGGGTCCGAGTGCTCATGGATTTTCCTTCTTTGAGGGGTTTTCCTTGTGATATGTGATTAGTGACTTTCAGAAACTATCCTCGTTTCTTGAATTGACTCCTAGTTTTGCTAAGTTGTGGCAGCGCATGTTACCATGGGCCGACGGTTTGCGCACTTGACTGAGGGTCCTCGCTGCTCCACGCTGATCACAATTGCAACTCTTATGAGGTTATCTCTGATAAGCTTGATCTCTATAAGACTTTGAAACTTTGGCATGAATTTTACAGAGTTCATGAAGACTTAGAGAGTGTTCTAGGATCCAATTTGGATCATTGTTTCACCTTATTGGCAATGCATTGTTCTGGTAATGACTTATCCTTGCTAGCACAGTTATCTATCATCTCTTGCAATCCTTCAACTGCCATATGATCCCGTAGTAACTTCATACAGGTATGAAGAAATGATTTTATCACCATGGAATCTAAATATTGTATTGTAGTAGCTTCTTTAGGTTTCTATTTTTATGAAACTAGCGATATTTGATTCTTAGATGTAGAAGCACTTGGATCCATAAAAAAAATTCTTGCTTCCATGAAAATTTCTTTTTCTCTATGCAGATCAAATCCAACATTCTTCTCACTCAGTTTTTGAAACCATAGAACCGATTCTAGTTGTTTTACTTCGACCTTGTCTCCACCAGTGGCTACACCACTTCGCATGACTATGTTGATATTGGGATCATCTTCATGCAACTCAGATTTCATCATCTGAATACTCTACGTCGGTTGTTGGTTCTTCTTCTCCTGCATCTTCACTATTAATATTGAAAAATATTCTATAACATGATCAAATTGACAACAATATTGACAAGAAGGGTGCGTTGGATTTTGACAGGCATGTGCAAAGTGTCTGGTTCTCCATAGTTGTAACAAATAAAATGCCCTCAACCTCTTCCAACTCATCCTCCTCCTCCTCCTCCTCCTCCTCCTCCTTGAAATCCTCTTCGAGCTATAGTTGAGCCTTCATTGTTCTGTGCATGGTTTTCAGACTGCATTATATACATCAAAGTCCTATCCATCATTAGTTCATAGCTTCAACAATTCCTTTCATCATGACTAAATGATTCACAAGAGTTACAAAATATTTTCTTTGGAAACCCTATAAAATTCCACAATAGAGAACAATTATTTCTCGAATGTTATCCTAATACTTGGCAGATGCTACTCTAGGCACTTGCACCGGTGCTTGATCCAGTGGAAGATTCTGGTTTCAGCGGGTTAGGACCCCTTGTAGCTATATAATCCTAGAATACAGGGCACTGAACTTTAAGATGACCTTTAGCCTTACACTTCATGCACCAAGCTTCAGAATGTACTTCCATTTTAACCTCCTTTCCCTTCTTCAGATCCTACAACTCCATATGTAGACTTGCTAACTGCGACTAGATCTATTGAAATCCTATATTTTTGTCTTGGATTGGTGAAGCTTTTAGCTTCATCATGATATCCAATGCTTCAGCCTTAGACCCAATCTTCTGCTGAGATAATGACAATCTTAAGTGAGGTAATAACAAAGCTATGCACCAGTCCCTATGTTGTTCATCTGAAATCTGAAGATTATCTTGGCTTAGTAAACACTTCAGCCCTAATCTATATCCTATGCAAACTCATTAACCCTCTTCTAGATCTCCTTTATTTCAGTCACACACTAAGCTTACAACTTGGGCTTCCTAAATTTTTCATTCCGTGCATCCTTTGTGTTAGCTAATGAAGAATCCAAATGAGTCGTACTGTATCTGATGTACAAGGTAAGTGCTATGTCCTGTAGTGCTGTAACCAATTGTGCTTTCTTCATGTCATCATCATTGATCTGTTGCACTTTCCACATAGCTTCTATAACAAACCATAATTGATCAGGTTCCTCTGATCTCTGACCCATGAATATAGGAATTTTCACTATATTTTCCATATTGAACAACGGAGGTGGAGGTGGAGGTGGAGGTGGAGGCATAGGCATATGATGAGGATGTGAAGGCAGAGGTGGAGTGGATGGATGTGGGATTCCATAAGTACCCTGATCTATTGACTGTGTCACACCTCTGGGCATACTAGGGCTACTCCTTTCTTATTCACTTTCAAACTTCCCCAATAAGGGATTGTATTCACATTCAACAAATTTGTCTAGATCTACTCTAAATTGCTTTCCACTTCAAGTAGATTCAATATGACCTCTCTTAAACATTAATGTAAAGTCATAATCCTTTTTTTACACAACAACATTTTAATCCCGGTCTTTAGCAATTTCAGGTACTTACCTCTCAGACCTTTGAAGAATCAGTGTTCAACTTTGCTATAAGACACAGTTGTATCAATTGCAAATTCAGTGATGAAACTACCCAAGATACTATCAATCCAGTAATCAACAACCTTTGCAACCTTATAATCAGATCTTTCAAGCTGTTTGACTAATTCTGGAGTCCACACAATAGGATTGTCACGCTTCCATGTAGGTTCGCTATATGCTAATTTAGACAACCACTCATGTAATTTGCAATGGAATGTCGAAAAGAAAACTTCATGCACTTCTATGTAGAGATACCTCTATGACCACTTTTATTTTGACAAATGCATATTCTGATTATCCTGAGCTGCAATATCGTGCAACTTCTGATCTATCCACTGCTTGATTTCTTTGTTAGTTGGTATCCTAATAACAGAACCATTTTTTGGCTTGAAGGGGCTTGGACCCAGGTTCAGATTTAGTTACGCTAACCAAAAAAACCCTATACTACCAGACCTTTTAGCAACATTAGCTATGCTAACCAACAAAACCCTACACTACCAGACCTTTCGGAAACAACTTGCTTAATGCAGGCTATAGTCTCACCAGAGGCAGTATTAGAGGATGCTAGAACTAGGTTTCTGCATCCAAAAGGCTATGTGATGTGGAGTTAAGGCATTTCTTCAATTTTAGGCCTTATCTAACCTTCGTGAACCCTTATCCCTGAAATCCCCAAACTTAATGAGATTTTCAGTTAAACAGAGTTATGAACTTCACGTAAGCATCTAGTCATGCATAAAATAACATAAAATAGTAGATCTATATATTTGTGGAGAAATTAAGACAATAATACAGATAAATGGCATTCAATTGAGTGTAAATACAAAAAACACATAAGTATATAAATTGGACACAAAATTGCTTCAACTACTCTTTATTATTGAATATCTTCAATATACAAACCTTCCAGATCCTGCGCACACAGCTACAGGGGCTCGTGCACTCAGCTACAAGGGCCCACACACTCGGCTGCACACAGTAGCAAGAGCCTTCCCCTTCACCCAAAATACAAATATATCATACCCTTATAGACTCAAAACTATCTCATCCATCAATTGATTGACTGCCTTAGACTCGCTAAGACACCTCTTTATATACTTTTTTCTATTACAATACCATGCTCCGCAAACCATGGGCGGAACTCAAAATAATACAAAAACTAAGGGGTTTTTACCTTCCCAAGACCCCTTAACTCCTATTGACCTGTGTGTTGTGTGTTTCACTCCTTAAAATGCAAAGAATTTTACTTAACTTAGTTAAAATTTGACCTAGGGGACCCTATCCCAACATCATCCCTCTGAAACTAACTTAAATGCAACTTAAAATTCAACTTCTCATTACCATAAATTTTAGGTCTAATACATCACATAAAGGTTTAATATAACAATTTCAAGCTTGAAGCTCAATAATTACACCTATCTGAACAAAAAACTTCAAATCCTAATGAGCTTTTCTTCTAGTTTATCTATACAGAAGGGAAGTTGAATCATCTTCTTTGAATTTAGGAGTGGTTCCCTCCTTGATCTCGAAAATGGTGGATCTTGTCCCTCTTGATATTTTCTTGTACTATGAGTCACTCAATTGGGAATGAAATCGAAAAGGTGAGAGAGGATATTGTGATCCTAAGTTGATTTTAGGGATTTGAAGAGGTGGAAAAACCCCCTAGATTCTCTCCTAGTTGTCTCCATCAAGACCTCGCATAGTAATAGCCTCAAAAATGTTTCATTTTCCTACAATTCAACCAAAATGGGCCACATACTATGACAAACACATTTTACTCATCTTACTAAGCATAGTATAACCAAAAATGTGAATTGTTATAAGAGTGATAGTTTTAAGGCCAGGAGATGGAAAATTGATCTTTAAAATGTACCTATTGATGAGACTCATCACATTTTTGTAGCATCCTTCTCTAATTGGATTAAAATTCTCTTCATCAATAAGGACTCTTACTTCAATATTTTCTTTTGTTGCAACTAAATTCACACTTTATTCTTTTTCCTCTTCCACATGTGTGCTTATCTTCCTTGCTGGATTTTTTTAGGGGCATTCCCATGACATATGTCACAATTTTCCACATTTATAAAATCTAGGTTGGTAGTCTCTCCCTCTTCCTCTTCCTCTTGAGAAAAATATTCTTCCACTAGATTCACCTCATCTTGGTGACTGACTACTTGAACTTCTGCTTTCCTCTATTGAGGAACAAAATCATCCTTTGTCACTTTTTTGTCCTTTTCCTCTCACAAGACTTCTTCCTCTAGTATTTTAACTTTGTTTTCTCGTGATCTTCCCTCTAGATTTCAAAGTAGATTGATATGCATATTCAATTTTCCTTAGGGATAATATACCAATCTCATCCTAAATTTCATACTTCAAACCATTAATGTAACTACAAACCTTTTCAGTATCCTCTTCAATATGGCTAGCTTTGATGTTTAATTTATAAAATTCTTAAGTGTATTCCCTTACTAAGAGATTTATGTCTAATATTTTGCAATTTCTTGAAAATATTTAACTGGTAAACTTTAGGCATGAACTTAACATTAAACTTTGACATCATTATGTCCTAGTTCTTGACCTTGGGCTTGCCTTTCCTCTTTCTATCTACTTGCACTTCATCCCACCATAAGGCTACATCACCTTTCAATCCTATGACTACATACTTCGTTCTTTTCGCCTTTTCAACATCTTCATAACCAAAATATTCATCCATGGAATTAATCAAATCCATCAATTCATCAACATTAAAATTGCATTCATGTGCATGCATCTCAATTTTTGGTGTGGGATTTATCTTAGTTATGGAATTTGAGCTATGGAATTCATCATCATTAGCATTATGTCCTTTTTTTATTCTTTTCCTTCTGATTCACCAAAATATTCTTCTTCTTCTTCATTGACATATTCCATATCAACTCCTTTTTTCTGAGTAATCTCCATTTCCTCTAATATTGTTTGAATGCACCTCATCTTTTCTTATAGGGATACATTCACTACAGGGCTTCCTTTACCTACTCCTAAAGATACTCCTCTACATAATACTTCCATATTTCAACACTCCATGCTCTAATACCAAATTGATGCCCTTCAGTATCCCCTTTCTAGATTTCTCTTAATTTTGGATCGGTGCTCTTCAAATCTCTTCTAAGAGATTTGTTATTTTTCACTCAAAAAACCACACAATATCAATATCAATATATATATTCTCTTACAATAATTCACACACACACACACACACACACAGATATATATATATATATATATATATATATATATATATTAATATATATATAATATATATATATATATATATATCTGTGTGTGTGTGTGTGTGGAATTATTGTAAGAGAATGATAGTTTTAAGGTTGTAGGATGACAGATTGATTTTCAAAATGTACCTATTGATGTGACTCATCAACAATTTTGTAGTGTTCTTCTCCAATTTGATTCAAATTCTCTTCATAAATAAGGACTCTTCAATAGTTTCATTTGTTGCAACTAAATTGACACTTTCTCCTTTTTCCTCTACCGCATGTGTGCTTATCTTCCTTTCTGGACCTTTTTATGGGCATTCCCATGACATATGTATCATTTTTAATGTATGGGTTGGTAGTCTCTACCTCTTCCATTGCCTCTTGAGAAAAATATTCTTCCACTAGATTCACCTCATCTTGGTGACTAACTAATTGAACTTCCACTTTCCTCTCTTGAGGAACAAAATCATCCTTTGTCACTTTTTTGTCCTTTTCCTCTTAGAAGACTTCTTCCTCTAGTATTTTATCTTCTTTTTCTCGTGATCTTCTCTCCAGATTTCAAAGTAGCTTGATATGCATATTCAATTTGCCTTAGGGATAATATACCAATCTCATCCTAAATTTCATACCTCAATCCATTAATGTACCTAAAAACCTTTTCAACATCCTCTTCAATATGGCTAGCTTTGATGTTTAATTTCTAAAATGCTTAAGTGTGTTCCCTTACTAAGAGATTTATGTCTAATATTTTGGAATTGCTTGAAAATATTTAATTGGTAATCTTTAGGCATGTAATTACCCTTCAAATTTTGCATCATTATGTCCTAGCTCTTGACCTTGGGCTTTCCTTTCCTCTTTCTATCTACTTTAACTTCGTCCCACCATAAGGCTCCATCACCTTTCAAGCTTATGACTACATACTTCATTCTTTTCGCCTTGTCAACATCTTCATAATCAAAATATTTATCCATGGAATTAATCAAATCCATCAATTCATCAACATTTAAATTCCATTCATATGCCTGCATCTCCATTTTTGGTATGGAATTTATCTTGGTTATGGAATTTGAGCTATGGAATTCATCAATGTTAGCATTCTCTCCTTTTTCTATTCTTTTACTTCTTCTTCACTATAATATTCTTCTTTACTAGAAGATTCTTCTTCTTCTTCATTGACATATTCCACATCAACTCCTTTTTTTCTGAGTAATATCCATTTCCTCTAATATTGTTTGAATGTGCCTCATATTTTCTTGTAGGGCTACATTCACTATAGGAATCCGTTTACCTACTCCTCAAGCTGACCCTCTACATATTTCTTCCATATTTCAACACTCATTGCTTTGATACCAATTTGATGCCCTTTGATCTCCCTTTTCTAGCTTTCTCTCAATTTTGGATCGGTGATCTTCAAATCTCTTCTAAGATATTTGTTATTTGTCACTCGAAAAACCAACACAATATATATATATATATATATATATATATATATATATATATATATATATATATATATATATATATATATATATATATATATATATAGTATATTATTGATTATTGAGTCTGTTAACATCCTCGATTTAAAAATCCTTGCATAATCTTCTCTTCAAATCTCTTCTAAGAGATTTGTTTATCTCACTAAAAAAAAACCACACAAATTATATGTATATATATATAGAGAGAGAGAGAGAGTTGAGTCACGGTTTGATCATCCTCAATTTAAAATCCTTGCAAAATCTGGAGATCTGAATATCATTTAACTTTTTCACTCAGTAATGACTATATACTTTTTGGAGCCAAATATATTTTGACCTTAATAACATTCTAGCTCAAGTACCAAAATCTATCTCTTCAGTATAACTTACACATCCACACCATATATTTGTAATCTGAATGGTTGACCACGATCTATATACTTCTCCTATCCTAATATATTGATGTGCTAATATTTCAATCTAGATATCTAGAATCCTCTCCTATATATAACTTAAGGTTGCTTTCAAACCAAAATATCTCATAAGCCATATGTGTAAATCAAGCTAAAATACAATTGATCATCATCATTCAAAATTTTATTATAGATGGACACTTCTATAGCCCTAGATTAATGGAAAAATAAAACACACTTTTTCACATCTCCATCCATTGACAAATTCAATGTTTGTGAAAAGTTGAAATTGTAAAGATATGGATCAAATATAGTCCTTAGACTACGCTGCAGACTTGGATGATTGTAAACTTGGAATTTGAATAGTTGATTGTGAACTTTGATTTCTAATATGAGAATCAATTTCCTGAAACATCTAAATATTCCTACAACAGATAAACACAACTAGTCTAGGCTATATGCAAATATCATGAATTTAACCCATGGATTGGTTATTGCATTCTATTTCTTCTATAGGTGAGAATAAACGCACTTATATATGTACTCAAAAATCATGATCCCTATAACACAAAAAACCATAGAAGGGGAAGGTTATTTTATGTTAGACACATTCTTCCTCCTTTACACCCTCTTTACAATAAAAAAATTGAATCTATCGCTTTCCTCTAAATACTCTTTTCCCAATTACATTGAAATTATATTACATAAGACTCTCATACCCATACATAAAAAAATTAATATGTTTCACTGAATTATCTAACAAATTCATAAATTGGTTAAATGTATCCCTTAACATAGCTATCAAATGACACTCACTATATCTTCCCTAACAATATAGATTCTTTTGGATTACAACCAAGAAAATATTACAAAATTAAATAAATTAAGGAAACCAACTTCCTTTGGTAAATGGCCTTAGACCTAAGAAGGTCGGAGATGAATTTGGCTAGTACTTTCTCCTATATCATATCATAAAGAAAACCCAAACCTATTCAAACAACACATATGTTTCTTCTTATCATTTGATGGTATTTTTAAAAAGCATAATAATGCACATCTTGTTGAAAATGTCGACAACCAAAAATAAATAACCATGTCCCATCTTGGTTTTTGGTAAACCAGACAAAAAAATGATGGATATGCTTTCCCATGTTCGAAAGGATATAGGGAATGGATGGTATAAACCTTTCTTTCCATTACTAATCTTTCTAATACAACAAAGTATGTATCCTATACCAATCTACAACTTCTTGCATTTTGGGCCAATTCACATACCTTTGTAAGTTGGAAATTATCTTCCCAAAGCCAAAATATCTTGCAACATTAGTGGTATGATCCTCTCTAATAAGCTATAATATTTCACCTTTAAGAACATAGATATTTTATATCTTATAGAGGAACCCATTTTGGTGATTATTTCATCCTTACCATCATCATATTCTACATGAATTTGACTATGTAGACATTGAAACTCCTCTTTAAAGTATTGATCTTTTATGTATGCCTCCTCTTGTCATTTTATGGTCTTTTTAAAAGGCATAAGAATTCACATCTTGTTGAACATGTCGACAACCAAAAATGATGTCCCATCTTGTTTCTTGGTAAACCATCCAAAACATCCATGGATATGCTTTCCCATGGTCGAATGGATATAGGGAATGGATGGTATAAACCTTTCTTTCCATTACTAATCTTGATAATACAACAAAGTATGCATCCTCTAATACACCAATCTACATCTTCTTGCATTTTGGTCCAATTCAAATACCTTTGTAAGTTGGAAACTATCTTCCCAAAACCAAATTATCTTGAAACCTTAGCGGTATGAACCTCTCTCATAAGATATAATATTTCACCTTTAAGAACATATATATTTTGTAGCTTATAGAGCAACCCATTTTGGTGATTATTTCACCCTTACCATCATCATCTTCTACATGAATTTGGCCCTGTAGACATTGAAACTCCTATTTAATGTCTTCATCTTCTATGTATGCATCATGGTTAACATATTACATGCACATAAGTGTTTTAAAAGCTACAATATTGGATGTGGGTAGACTTAAAAGTGTGTCTACCGACTTATTAGTGATTCCCTTATTATATGTGATAATTAAATGAAATTAGTATTAAAAACCCCATTCACTTGTGGTATTTGGTTTTTTAAAACTTATTTTGGGCTTGAAAATATTGCAACAATTAGTGATCAATGTGGATAATTATTTCCTTACTCAATAAATTATAGTGATTCCACTTCTTAATAACTTGAATTAGGGCATAGAGTTCCTTATCATATGTAGTGTAGTTCAAGTCTTCCCCATGAAAATTTTCAAAATGATAACATATTAGCCTACCTTCATGCATCAAGATCACTCCCATATCATTACCACTTACATTTATATCCAATTCAAAAATGTTCTAGAAGTTAGGAAACATGAGGGCTAGGACTTATCTAATCTTCCATTTCAGCTCATTCAAAAAAAAAAAAATTATTATTTCCCCACTAAAATCCTTACCATTGGTTGGTATAGCATGGAGTTGCACAACTAATACTAAAAAGGATGTTATGAACTTCCATAGGTATTTCATTACCCCAAGAACAACTCCTAAATTCAATAACATTAGTAGGAAATGGCCACTTGATGATGTCTTCCATCCTCGCAAAACTATCTTAAATTCCCCTCTGGCAGTGATGTATCCCAAATACACCAATGAATGCTAAGAAAACTCACATTTATTAAGATTAGCCAACACTTTAATGAGATGTGAGATGTGTTCCTCCCAAGTAGATCTATAAACCAATATGTCGTTAAAAGACACTATCACAAATGAATCGAAATGGAGATGCAACAAATCATTCATAAATCACATAAATGTATCTAATAAACTACAAAAACCAAAAGAACTTATCCATTCATTCATACCATGCCTTGTACGAAGTCTTCTAGATGTCTTCTTTTTTACATACTCAGTGGATCCCAAATTGAGATCTAACTTGGTGAAGTATGTGCCATGTTGCAACTGATCTAAAAAATCATCAACCCTAGGTATAGGGTATTGATTATTTAGTGAAATATTGTTAAAATATTTGGAGTGTTGACGGTGCTAGACTAACTAACAATGGGGATATCCTCAATATGAAGTCCCAACTAGACCTCACACTTTTGGTGTAAAATTCCCATCTAGTATGATGGCCCAGTTTCCATTTACTTAGAGATTTTCCTTGTCTCTAACTGTCAGCCCATGAGAGTGTTACACTGGTATCTCCAAACAACAAGGCATGTGTGCCTGGTGAGTGTGTAATGTAACTATATCAAGGTTCTCTTACTACAAATGGGGAGAGTAAAGTGACCCTATAAGCGAGAGGTAGTAGTAACACCTAAGAAGCAACACACACAAACTAGAAAGGTTTGCCTAGCACCCAGTAGAATAGTGCACATTGGATGCAACAGTCATTAAAACTAAGGTGAAGGGGACAACACATACACCACCCAATGGAGTAGTCCACACAGATGTGACACTCGTTATAATAAGAAAACAAATATGGTCCATCGAGTATCCCACAGAGTAGTCCACAAGGATGTCACAATGGTGATAGCCAATACACAAAGGTGGTATGTCTAGTATCCTGAGGAGTAGTCCACAAGGATGAGACAACGGTGATAAGAAATACAACACATATTCAACAATGTAAGTATTAAAAAAACCAAAGTAGTTCAATTATCTTAGTATAGTTGACCGGAGAATCCACAGTTTTATCATTTTTGAACC
>APFE030660516.1:66967-82127 GCA_000404065.3 Pinus taeda | reverse complement strand
TTGGATCCCACTTGGGATTCGAATCGTCGGTTCAAAAATGATAAAACTGTGGATTCTCCGGTCAACTATTCAAAAGATTCAAGCCACAGAAATCTGAAATCCATTATCTTAGTATAGGTTAAGAAAACATGCATTACAAATGTTTAAAGAGTAATCTTACAAACAACTACAAAACAGGCGTGAAAACGTGTTGGCCTTAATGGGCTTCTAAATTAAGCAAAAGTCCCAAGACACATATGCACACCATACATCACTAGTCCTAGTGGTGGGACATTGGAGCCACTCCTTGCTCCTCAAATAATATACTACAGACTCTCAAGGCTATGTGGGAGGAGCCAAGGTGAAAAGTTCTTTGCTCATATAATGAGGGGATATATATAACCAAGGGTGATGCTTGGCCCTTGTGACTCTTGGAATTCCCTCATGACCATTCAACTTCCAATGACTTTTCAACTAACATGACTCTTCAACTTCTTATGTGCATCCATTTGACTTCACTTTACATTACATTGAGTTAAAACAGATATGGCCCATAGTGGTGATGTGGCTAAGACAACTCATGACACAACTCGACATGTCACTACTGACATGTATTGGATGAATGTGGTGACTGTGTCAAGATGTTGTGCTACTGAGTGATACATGTACTCTTGGTGTGCTTTGTCTTCTCCTCCACATGGCATAGTGTTGCGAGGTCTTTGATGGTCTTGGTCTTGCATGATGGTTTAATGCATATGTTCCTTTCACTTGTTGCTTGATGTGCTTGGTATGTTTGTCCAACTGAAAGCAAGTCTTCTAGCATGTGCACTCTTTCTTCATCTCGTTCACCATATTGCCATGATTTATCAGTGTACATGTTCCTGCAATTCACTCATGACGAGATGAAATCAAATCCGAAACCTCCTAGTCTAGCATGATGCATTGTTATCGTGTTCTAGGTGATAGGGAGTGAAGAAATCTCACTGAGATAGCGCAGAGCACAACTCTGTCTTGAATGAGGAATTTTGTGAGGATAGCCTGCACTATTGAGAAAAACTACGTAGTGACCACTAGGAGGAAAAATTGCACAGTGAAGAACACTAGTGGTCGTTACAAGTTGGGACCCTGAGGGGCACTTCTGCTTAGTTCCTGGAAGGAAGGCAAGACAGGGCTTAGGGGACCTTCTCAGTAGTTCTCTGTAGTTTTTAAGAGCAAGGCATGACATGGCTACAAGGGACCTGCCGAGAATGACTACGCAATTTTGGATAATAGTGTAAGAAATGCAGCAGAGGGCCTACTAGACATGTTTGCGCAATTTTTGAAGGCAGTGTAGAGAAAGGCAACAGAGGACCATCTGGACATGTCTACACAGTTTTGGAGACCAGTGCAAGATAGGTAGTAGGAAGCCTGTTGGACATGTCTACACAGTTTCTGAAGGAAGTGTAGAGAAAGGCAACAAAGGACAAGCTAGATATGTCTACATAGTTTTGGAGATCAGTGCAGACCCAGGTCTTGGTGAAGTGTAGGGTTCTGGTAGACGAAAAGGAGGCTTGATGACTATGCTTGATACATGTGCAATTCAATTTGGACATGGAGGCAGTGTCTACACAGTTCTGGGAGGAATATAGGCTTCTCACCTTTGAGATCACATAGTGCAACTAACCTAGCGGACAACCTCAAGAAATGCATAATTTTGGGTAGAAGAGCAAGGTCACTGAGGGCTAATACTATGCAGTGTAGCTCAGTCAGGATCTGGTGGAAGAGGGTTGTCCGATCAGACAAATTTTTAGGAAAATGGCTAAGTGTTGAAAGCAATTGAACTTTCTAGACTTGACATTGTAATCATATACTTAGCATACTTCGATGGTGAGACAACACAGACCACTAGTACAAGAAGACAAAACCTACCCTCGGTGATACTGTCTTAGAGCTAAAAGCGACAAGTGCAACACTTAAGATAGACCTTCGAAAGGCCATGACAACACTTGCACGACAATGCTTACAACTTTCTGTTTGAGCACAACAGATGTTTAGATAGTGAAGACAACCCAAACACACAAAGACAAACCTTCAGACTCACCAGAACAATATCTCAAGAATGACAAAGCAATCAATATGCCAAAAGATGATTGTTGGTCAAACAAGAAAAAGGGTGAAAAGACTTCACAAGAGATCATGGGGTGAGATCGAGTGTTTGCAACCATCAAAGGAAAAACCAAGGGAGGCTTCAAAATTTGGATGTAAGCTAAAATTAAGGAGGGTGTTGTAGCTGCTACAACACGATGACACACTCGTTGAATACCAACTTATCTATTTTGGTTCATTTACAGTGGAAGGCCTTGGCCTTTCAGGGAGTATTGATTCGTTGTGCAGATAACTTCAGCTTCCCCACTTACGTCGTGGATAGACATGGTTCACCTTGTACTGACTCAGTTGAACACAACACAAAATTCATCCAGATCACAGTGTTTCAAATTGGGAAGGGTAATTTGGCTCGTGAGCTTAAGATTTTCAGAGTATAGTTTTTCATCTCTAGTGTTGCTCCATTGCCAGGAGGCCTAGACAACACCCTGGCAGAGTCATGCAAGAACACAAGAATTTCTCCACTTCCAGCGAGCCTGGATAGGACCCTAGGGGAGTTGCCTGCTTCACCTCTCTGTGCAGGAAGCCTTTTTCTTCTTTCACCTTTGTCATGTTTTGAAAGAGAGTTGTGCATATGAACTTATTTATTTTTGTGGCGAAAGAGGGATCCTGACTTATTGAGAGCAGGAGAGGTTGTTCCTTCAGAGAAAAATATAAAGACCTCTTATTTAAGTTTGATCGTTAGATTTTCCCCTTCTCTGTTTCTACTACTTGGATAAGCTTGAACACACCAGAGCAGAAATTGAGTATAGGCATGAGGTTTCCCAAACTAGACACATGTTCATGGTTCAACCAAAACTTTCCTTATAGACGAATCATATTTTCCATCAAGACTTCATCGACCAAAAGTTACAACCAAGCACAAAGAAGATGGAAACAATACTGGCCAAGTGCTACAATGTCACAAGACGCTTTGAACTTTAGCCACATACCCATTCAGAAACCAGAACACAATGCAGGGATAACACTTATTCGCGCAGTGCAAACAAACGGAAAACTCAACATGAAAGAACAAATAAGATGAGAGGAAAGGCGTACATAATAAGGAAATAAAACTAGAAGACGAAAAAGAAAAATGACTGAAGCAACATGATGTAAAATAAGAAAACCATGATGAGCTATGAGTGCAAGATGAGTGCAAGGAAGTGAAAACCAAGACGCAACTTATCCTACTCCTATCCTAATAGTTTAACAGTCGGGGTTACGTGAAATGAAATTTCCAGTGAAGCCGTCGTAGTCACTCCATACCTACATTCACAAATATATAAGTGGTTAAAACAAATAAAAATTAGTGTGCAACAAAAAATACAAAAACTTGAACAAGTTGCACATGGAAAGGAAGGTCTTGCCTGTGGGAAGAAAGATGTGTCACAACCACCCAATACACATGCTTACCTCTATGATGGACACTATTTCTAAAGAAACCTCAGAAGCTTCTTGCAAGTGTGTATTTATCTACACTGAGCCTCTTAGGAAGCATGAGGAAGGATTGAAGCTTGTTACCTACAAAATGGCTTGCCAAGTAAGGTTGTTCCAGCCATTCAGTAATTGGGTTGTGAAATTCATAATGGATGTTTGGACAACCTTGTGATATGTGAAAGGGTGGATTTTAGATTTGACAGATAGGATCATGATGGGAATCTCGTAAGGAAAATTAAATCTGATCATCCTCAAAAGTCATGCCAAGATAGTGAGAACCTGCCATAACCATAAGCATAGGCTGAAGTGCCTCATCTGCTTGACATAAATCTGAAGAGAGAGATGTTAAACAGTGAAGATCAGATACCGCAAAGCAACTGTCATTAGATGTGTTGATGGCAAAATGATAAGTCGAGTGAAAGTCACCCAAGATAAGAGGAATGATAATATGATCAGGTTGAGATTTCAAATTCCTAGTTTGAAATGAAAAAATAAAATTTCATTTGAACAATATTGCAAAAGATTTAAACAATGGAACCAAGTTCGTTGTGAGCTAGACATGACCAACCACCTTCTTGCAACAGGTGAAACCCTGCACAAGCATCATGGTCATCACATGAATTTAAAAGAGATGTCAACATTGTGAATGCATGAAACCAGTTGGAGAGAGGAACTTGATTCTTGTGATAGCTCATGCGTGCACCATCCCAAATGGGGATTGCTAGTGTGATAAGTGAAAAGATTTTCAGTACAAGTTTTACAAGAAGATTGAGGAGATGATCATGAGAGGGAAAATTTGATAAGTGTTATTTAGGGAAAAGACAATCTTTGAGATGATAAACTTCACAATTCCATGATTTGATGAGAGACGAGCATTCCTAAATCGAGTTTGATGTAAGAGATGTGCATGAAGACAGGCATGTTGTAACAGATTTGTGGATTTGGTCATAAGTAAAATTTTGAAAATTTTCAAGTTACACCTAGAATACCAAACATTTTTTTACACGGGGATTCACACTAAACGAAACTGTGCAGATAGATAGATGTTATGTGAGAAACCAGATATTATTTAGTTCAGGGGCTTACTAGAGTCTTGAGGTACTCACATAACAATCAACGAAAGTTGAAGCGCCTTGACTCCCTGGTACGTCCTGGAACTTTCCAGAATTGTAGAATCATATTTTTAAGCATGACCCAGTTCATGCATGGCTTGAGGATGGCTATTGTTGCTAATTTCAAAAAAAATTCGAGGATGGTAGCCATCTCTATCGTAGGTTTCACTAGATTTTTTAGCTTCAACAAGCTGATTTGAAGAGTCATCTTCATGCACATGAAGAGATGATGAGGAATGGGAAGAACACTTTGTGATTAGATTGTTTTCAACTTCATCATGGACAAAATTCCCACCTTGTGTCAATCAAGGAGATAAATCATCAGATGGAGAAGCAAGAGAACATGGAGTATCTCCACCACATGTAGATTCATTATGAATGGTAGGGCACAAGGACAAGTGACGTGAGGATGAAGTTTCGATATGGATGTCTTCTTTGACCGAAGCATATTCTAAATATAAATTAAAGTCTTCATGAGAAAATGAAAAATCACATGATGTGCTTGGCCATTCGTCATGACATATGGAAGCACAAGAGTGATGACTACCCAATATTGGGGGTCAATCGAAAGAATTGATTGTACAGGATGTTCCATTGAGATTAGAAGATTGAGTAGTTCAATAATGGAAGCTCATTATTTTGATATAAAAAAATTTGAAACAAGGAGGGAAGATTGATAGAGTGCTTACCTTTCTACTCCTCTTCCTATGTAATGTGACTGCCTTGCACTTGACTGCAATTTGAGCCAATAGATTGAGAATCGAGTGAATGCAAACAACTAGTTGGTGAAGCCAAATGATCAAGACAGTCATGGTACATAAATTCATGGCTTGTAGATGGTAGAGGATGGCAGAGATGTAGATCAAATTCGATACTTGAGTTATGCACAATGACATCCTCTTGCATAATGGAAGAGTGAGTTTGTAGAATTTTTCTACAAATCAGATAGCTCTGATACCATGTAGAAATTTCACCTGTAGAACAAACTGATATATGCAATGTATTAAAGAATAATACTTGTTCTACTTCTATAAAACATTAAGTTGGAGCATAATCGAATTCATGAGCAACATCAAGTAGAAACATGCATAACTAATAAAGAGAAATAATCACACATAACACAAGATATATCAAAGGGAAAGCACCAGCATAAAACCCCAGCCATGTATTATCAATCAAGTGGAAATCCTCTTCACAATACAAAAATAATTAGCTCTCAGGCTATTCAGTTCTCAATGAACTATGAACATATGAAGACATATCTCATGAACCAACCAAGCCCTATATATATAGGCTTTACCTATGGTCCAATCCCTATTTCCTTGTGCAATTTTCTTAGGATATAATAGCAAAAGCATATGCAATTAATTCCAAACATACCAAGTCAACCTATGGTCCAACTACGCAATCCTTGAGGACATTAGTTCCTCAACCATGCAAAAACTACTTACTAGAAATAGTCAAGCATCAAATAGTACATCGTCCGACATCTGATCTCAACTGGGTCTCTAACAGAACTAACATGCAACAGTTATCCATGACTGAATCCTCAGTTATCTAAAATAATATTTTTCACATGCATGCAATCATTAACAAACTATATTTTATTATTTTAACAACTTGTTAAAATAATCTAACTGAACTTGACTAGCTAGAACTAAGTCAATTGATTCTCTCATTATAGAACTCATATTTATTCCCTCAATCAGTGGAGGAAATTAAGGATAAATTCCTCAATCAGTGGGACAACTCATGTGCATGCTCACAAAGACTTCAAATTCGAATTTCCTTAACTAATTAACTCAACTGAATTAATTAATTAATATTTCCAACTGCTATTAAGACCAACATTAATTTTACTTCCTATAGATAGACTAGGGACTGCTATAAATAGGAAGGGACCCAGAAATGATATTTTGAGAACTTTTTATTTTTAGTAGTTTCACCTCTAACCTAATGTGGCCAATGACCTCACTGGCCAAACTGCTATTTTTAGACATGATATTTTTAGCAGGTCTATTTTTAGCACATTCTAAATTTAACATTTCTTATTGTACATTTTTCAACACTCCTTCTCAACAAGAAAGGCTTTCTCTTGAACCTAATCCTGTAACTCTAGAATGTTCTGCATGCAACACATCTACCCGGTCCACTTGCTCCAACAACACTTGGAACAAAAACACTCCTAACTCACCAATCTGTTGGGCTAGGAACATACTCTAATGCTAAAGCTCTACCTGTTGCTGATAAGTGCTCCCTCTCTGACATCTGTGCTACTACAACATCTCCATGCATCTCACACCATTGCACACCCCTCTGTGCCACCTAGCACTGTGCAACAGTTGTGCCTCTCACATTGTTGCAGCCTGCTAGCTATGCACTATCCTAGGATTCCCTGTGTTGTCGCTCTCTCTGCTGCTCCATCCACATCTATCTCTACCCAATCAATTAGTTCCTTCTACCCCACATTGAGGCTCCTGTAGTAGGGTCTCATCCAAGAGGTTGGGTACCTCAAGGATCCTGCCCCTCCTCCTTGGGATGATCACTCTATATCACCCCACCTCCTACCTGGAGGTATGGTTGTATGTGATCCCTCTGCCCACTTGGCTCGAAGTTTTCCCCTACTGGAGGTATTTGTATGAGTAGATGTCTCTACTCGATCTCCACTCAAATTCCCTTGTTGTGGTTGCTCCACAACTGTCTGAGACTTCTTCTGGCTCTGCATGTTGAGAGGTAATATACCCTCCTTCTCAACCACCAAGTCTCCATCAGTTGCCTTGTTTCTCAAGGTTTTGCATGCATCTTGAACCTCAAGAGCATACAGGTTCTTGACCCATGAACCAATCTGCTTCACCTGTCTAGTGATGATGTGTCTAAGGAAAACCTTTCCCTTACTAAAGACTACATCATAGCCTTTGTCTTCTAGCATCGCGATCAACACCAAGTTTCTCTTCAGTCCTGGTATATACTTGACAAAGGTCAAGGTAAGGTGAGCTCCATGCTCCCTCTAAAAAATAACCATGCCTACACCTAAGACACTATACTTCTCATCATTACCCATTACTATGAGTATCTGGAGATCTTTCTCCTCCAAAGTACTAAACAAACTCTTGTCGTCGGTCATGTGGAAAGAAACTCCACTATCAAGAAACTAACCACTTCCCACCATGGATGAAACCATGCATGCAAAGAGTGTGAAATCCAACTCAAACTGTGAATCAAGTGCCTCACCTTAAAATCCTTCCCTAGATCCCTTCTTGGATTTCCTTCGTGGATAATTTGTAGCATAATGGCCTACCTCATGATAACGAAAGCATCGCACTTTCGGTTTGTCGACCTTCTTCCCATCATTGAAAGAACTGGATTCAGAAAGAGAAACCTTCTCCTTCCCCTTCTTCGCCTTACTCGCTAAGGCATAGTTCTCCTCATCATGCATGGATGAAGAACTGTCTCTGGTGCTCCATTTGATCTCCTCCTGCATCAAATCCGACCATAGTCGTTCCCAATCTAGCAGTTTCTCCCTTCCATTCAACGAGTCCTGGTAGCTATGCTAGCTCTTAGGAAGGCCAAGGAGTACTAGACTCACCATATCCTCATCTGATGTCACGACCACTACACTTGCAAGCTCATCCCTGCATGTGATGAGCTTGGTCAGATACATATAGATCGTCTCATCCCTTTCACACTTGATCTTTCGAAGTTTGTCCTTCAGTTCCAGCGTCCTCTGATCACTGCTATTCTAATATAAATCTTTCAATGTTGTCCACATTGCATGCGAAGTCTCCTTCCCATGGAGGCTCAAGACAATGTGATCTCGTACTCCCTCCAAGAGAATTCTCCTAGCTCTAGCCACACACTTCCTCCGTTCCACCTGCTCAGTCATGTTAGTAGGCTTAGGAATTTTTTGATCAATGAAATCCTTAAGGCCATTATCTTCCAAAACTGCCTCCATCTGATCCTTCCAAGCTATATAGTTTTAGCTGCCATCAAGGGAATACTAAAGCCTCAAACTATAGAATGCCATCGATGAAATAGATGTGATAAGAACTTGAGATCTATATCCCGAATAATAAACTTCGAATTTCTCCTGCTAGTATACTATCCTTTCTTGATCACCTATGCTCCGATACAATGTAGAATTTTTCTAGAAATCAGATAGCTCTGATACCATGTAGAAATTTCACTTGTAGAAAAAACCAATATATGCAACGTTCTAAAGCATAATACTTGTTCTACTTTTACAAAACATTAAGCGGAAGCATAATCAAATTCATGAGCAACATCAAGTAGAAACATGCATAACTGATCAAGAGAAATAATCACACATAACACAAGATATATCCAAGGGAAAGCACCAACATAAAACCCCAACCATGTATTATCAATCAAGTGGAAATCCTATTCACAATACAAAAAGAATTAGCTCTCAAGCTATTCAGTTCTCAATGAACTATGAAGATATGTAGATATATCTCATGAACCAACCAAGCCTTGTATATAAAGGCTTTACCTATGGTTCAATCCTTATTTCCTTGTGCAGTTTGCTTGGGAAATAATAGCAAAAGCATATGCAATTAATTCCAAACATACCAAGTCAACGTATGGTCCAACTACACAATCCTTGAGGAAACTAGTTCCTCAACCATGCAAAAACTACTTACTAGAAATAGTCAAGCATCTGATAGTACACTGTCCCACATCTAATCTCAACTAAGTCTCTGACAGAACTGACATGCAAAATTTATCCATGACTGAATCCTCAGTTATCTAAAATAATAGTTGTCACATGCATGCAATCATTAACAAACTATATTTTATTATTTTGACAACTTGTTAAAATAATCTAATTGGACTTGACTAGCTCGAACTAAGTCAATTGATTCTCTCATTATAGAACTCATACTTATTCCCTCAATCAATGGAGGAAATTAAGAATAAATTCCTCAATCATTGGGACAACTCATGTGCATGCTCACAAAGACTTCAAATTTGAATTTCCTTAACTAATTAACTCAATTGTATTAATTAATTAATATTTCCAACTGCTATTAAGACCAACATTAATTTTACTTCCTATAGATAAACTAGGGACTGCTATAAATAGGAAGAGACCTAGAAATGCTATTTTTAGAACTTTCTATTTTTAGCAGTTTCACCTCTCACCCAATGTGGCCAATGACCTCACTAGCCAAACTGCTATTTTTAGACATGCTATTTTTAGTACATTCTCAATTTAACATTTCTTGTTGCACATTTTTCAACAGAGTCTTCGTTATAAGGTTCCTGAGCCATTCTCTAATTTCCTCCATTGAAGCGAGAGATGGATGGGAAGATGGGTTGGGAACAAGCTACATAGATTTCTCAGCTTTGGAATCGCCGGAAAGGGGAACCGACATTAGGAATGGAAAGGGAGGAGGACAAGGAAGAAATGGAGTGTTGGGCTCCTCCTCTGCAATCTAAGGTGCCTCATGATCCGCAAGAGTTGGGGAGGAAGGGAGATTAGGAGGTTCACCATGTTGAGAAATATGAACCAAGCGCTTAAACTCTTCTCTCAAGAAGTAAAAGTTCACAAGTTATTCAGGCATTTCGTAACAGGGGTGAAGGCAATGATATGCAAAGTCCCCAACTAATTCGTTAGGCTCCATACTTACATGGAATATTTTTTCACGGAAATCATGGTGGATATACTCATCGAATGTTTTAATCATCATTTCTACAAGCTAACCAAATGAATCTATATAGGAAAAGGTTAATGTGTAACACCATAGTTAAGAATGACCTTCGAATGTCAGGGTGAGTAATACAGTCCAGACATATTCACACTCTATCTTGTGGCATAGGAAAAGGTTTATAACTTGGTGCACATGTTCATGAAAAGATGGTCCATCCTCACCACTAAACTTTAACTTGGACAGGTCATGGATAACTTCTGCGGGGATGGTACATTCAAACTTTGTAGAAAGAAATATTGGGATTATGATGTCAAGAAGAGACATTTTTAAATAACATATTCAAACTAAACTCTACGGGCAAAGCCTATTGTTTGGCCCTGCTTCTAGTGCCATTTTGTTGATGGTGTTGGACCTAGCAACAATGGGGATCTATCCAATATGAAGTCCCAACTAGACCTCACACCATTTGGTGTAAGAGTCCCATCTGGTATGATGGCCTCATTTCTATTTACTTATAGATCTGCCTCGGCTCTAGTTGTCAGAACATGAGAGTGTTATGCTGGTATCTCCAAACAACAAGGTACATGTGTTTGGTGAGTGCGTAATGTAATTGTGTCAAGGTTCTCTTACTACAAAGGGGGAGAGTAAAGTGAGCCTCTAAGTGAGAGGTAGTAGTATCACCAAGGAAGAGACACATGTGAACCAAAAAGGTCTAGCCAACACCCAATAGAATAGTCCACAACAGATGCAATAGTTGTTAAAACTGAGCTGAAGGGGACAACATGTACACCACCGAGTGGAGTAGTCCAGATGGATGTTATGGTTCTTATAATCAGAAAACAAATATGGTCTATCAAGTATCCCGCAAATTAGTCCACAAGGATGTGACAACATTGATAGCCAATACACAAAGGTGGTCTGTCTACTATCCCTCGGAGTAGTCCACAGGGATGAGACAATGGTGATAAGAAATACATCACATATTCAACAATGTAAGTACTAAAACAACCAAAGTAGTTCAATTATCTTAGTATAGGTTAAGAAACATGCATTACTAATGTTTAAAGAGTAGTCTTACACACATCTACAAAATATGCATGAAAACGTGTTGGCCATAATAGGCTTCTAAATTAAGAAAAATTCCCAAGACACATTTGTACACCATACATCACTAGTCCTAATAGTGGGACATTGGAGCCACTGCTTGCTCCTCAAAGAATAGACTACAGAATATCAAGGCTATGTGGGAGGAACCAAGGTGAAAAGTCATTTTCTCATACAATGAGGGGGTATATATATAACCAAGGGTGATGCTTGGCCTTCTAACTCTTAGAATTCCCTCATGATCATTCAACTTCCAATGACTTTTCAACTGGCATCACTCTTCAACTTCTTGTGTGCGTCCATTGGACTTCACTTTACATTACATTGAGTTACAATGGATATGGCCCATAGTGGTGATGTGGCCAAGACATCTCATGACAAAACTTGACATGACATTGCTGACATGTACTAGGTAGTTATGGTGTTCGTGTCAAGTTATTGCATTGTTGAGTGATAGTTGTACCCTTGGTGTGCTTTGTCTTCTCCTCCACATGACATAGTGTTGCAGGGCCTTCGATGGTCTTGGTCTTGCATGATGGTTCAATGCATATGTTCCTTTTGCTTGTTTCTTAATGTTCTTGGTACGTTCATCCAGTTGCAAGCAAGTCTTCTAGCATGTGTTCTCCTTCTTCATCCCATCTGTCATCTATCCATGATCTATCAGTGTACATGTTCCTGTAATTCACTCATGATGAGGTGACATCAAATCCAAAACCTCCTAGTCTAGAATGATGCATTGTTATTGTGTTTTGGGTGACGGGGAGGGAGGAAAAATCACTGAGATAGCGTAGAGTGCAGCTCAGGCTAGAATGAGGAACTCTGAGAGGACAACCTGCATTGTCGAGAAAAAATGCACAATGACCAATGTGAGGTAGAATTGCACAATGAAGGACAATAGTGGCAACTACAAGTTGGGACCCTAAGGGGCACTACTGTGTAGTTCTTGGAGGGAAGGCAAGAAAATATTGCAAGGGACCTACTAGGTAGTTCTGGGTAATTTTCAACAACAAGGCATGATAGGGCTACAAGGGACCTGCTAAGCATGACTGTGCAGTTTTGGAGAACAATGCAAGACAAGCAGCAAAGGGCCTGCTAGACATGTCTACACAGTTTCTGAAGGTAGTGAAAAGAAAGGAAGAAGAGGACCAACTATACATGTCTACACAGTTTTTGAGGTCAGTGCATACCTAGGTCTTGGTGTTATGCAAGGTTCTAGCATACTATAAGGATGCTTAATGACTATGCTTGAGAAATGCATAGTTCACTTTGGACATGGAGGAAATTTTTGCGTAGTTCTAGGAGGTAGATAGGATTCTCACCTCCGGGATTGTGCAATACAACTAACCTAGAGGACAACCTCAAGCACTGTGAAGTTTTAGGCAGCATAGTAAGGTCACTAAGGGTTGAGACTACATGGTGTAACTCAGTCGGGATCTAATGGAAGAGGGTTGTCTAGTCAAATAGATTTGTAGGAAAATAGCTAAGTGTTGAAAGTAAGTGAACTTGTGCAAACTTGATATTTTGATCATACACTTAGTATACTTTGACGACGAGACAACACAAACCACCAGTACAACAAGACAAAACATGCCCTTGGTTAGACTATCTTAGAGTTGAAAGCGACAAGCGTGACACTTGAGATAGACCTTCGAACGACCGTGACAACACTTGCACAACTGTGCTGAGAACTTTGTGTGTGAGTACGATGGATGTTTACATAATGAAGACAACCCAAACATGCAAATACAAAGATTCAAATTCACCATAATAAGATCGCAATCATGACAAAGAAATCATTATGCCAAAAGATGATTATTGGCCAAGCAAGAAAAATGGTGAAAAGACTTTACAAGAGCTCATGGGGTGAGCTCGAGCGTTTTCAACCATCAAAGGAATAACCAAGGAAGACTTTGAAATTTGAATGTAAGCCAAAATTTTGGAGGGTGTTGCAGCTACTACAACATGTAGTCAATACAAATTCATTCAATCTCGTCCTTCATAAGTATTATGATGATATGTGACTCACAAGAAAAGGTGCTTGGTTAAAATACCCCCTACTCCAATAATTGTTGCAACAATCTCTTCAACTCCTCTACTTCAATAATATACTATCAATACAACCAATATTTTGTGATGGTGAGTCAAGTAACAATTGTATCTCATGCTCTACTTCCCTCTAAGTAGGTAACTTTTTAAGCTTCTAGAACACTCCCTTGTATGCTTTCAATAAATCCTCCAACTATTGTTTGGTACATCCCTCTGAGGATGATAGGTCCTTATAATACTAGTGATTATACCATTACTATTGTAGCTGTATCCCTTATTAATATTGTTGTGCCCCTATTGTCCCCATATTTTTATTACTGTGCCCCATAGAATCCCTCTATTATTATTTTTGTGGCTTTATATTATTATTGTTAGGTTGGATGGGTTATATTGTGACTCCTTAGACTCCTATATATTGAAAGGAGGTTTTGTCATTTAAATCATCCAAGAATTGTTCATTTATGTAAAGTAAAGGAGGTTTCCCCCTCAAAAAGGCTGAATTCTAAGGCGTTGACTATATTTTCTATCTTTTTCTTGAGCCGGTTTCATAACATTTGGTATCAGAGCTTTGTACTCTAGGGTTTCGCTGCTCCAAACAGGTCATCGTGGAATTTTCACTATAAATTTTTTTCTGCGATGTTTCAGAAACTAAAAAAAAAACCATTTGAGAAGAAATCACGCTGAACCTCAGGTCTGAATTTCAAAATTTTTCATGCTATATTTGCGGAGATATGATCTGAGAAACTTGGTCTTTTTGCAGACTCCTGAATTACATTCCAAATAGGTGACTTGGGGAAAATTGTCATAACTTTCTCTCTGAGCATCAAATTGAAATTTCATAAGAAGGTATAGAAAGTAGACAGACTATAGTTTCTTGTATATATTTTTCAGAGCCAAAGGTTGAAACAGTGACTCGTGGCACATCATACAAGTTCGCTCTACTGAACTAGTCTATAATTAGGTCACTATGGAATATTTCGCATAACTCTTTCTTGGAGAATCCAATTTGGATCAGACTTGTGGCATTGGAAAGAGGACACAAAGGGCTACTATGGATTGCAATTTCAGAACTGGATGGTCTGAAATTACAGAGATACATCATATTCAATATCAAGCTTCTACAAAGTGAAAAAAGTTGTGTAGTTTTTTTTTAAATTTTTGCATAAGCTTGGTTTGAAAAATTAGTTTGAAGGAATTCAAAGGGCATAGTAAAGCATTATCATCGGTAATTGATGCCCTAAGGAAAGAAAATGCAAACACCTAGTAAGCAACCTGAAAGCTCTAGCATGACTCATGAAGAAGAGGAAGAAATGCAACATGATATATCAAAATCACGAGACCAAGTGCAACAACTATCACTTGCGCAAAAAGGAATAGAATCTAAGATGGATGGTTTAAAAAAATATGTAGAAGTTAAGATGGACGTTTTAAAGAAAGACGTAGAAGCTGAAATGGACAATTTGAAGATAGATTTGAAGACATACATGGAAGAATTGAAGATAAATATGAATAAGTTTCTAAAAGAAATGGTCACTAACAGTGAAAGGGTAGTAAAGGAAACTCATGATGAGAACAAAAGAAATGTTAATCATGATTCCATAGACTCTAATGTTGGATTGAAGACCCACCATATTCCAAAAATTGATATGAGGAAGTTTGATGGCAAGGATCCCGCAGCATGGATAT
>APFE030660516.1:15552-62744 GCA_000404065.3 Pinus taeda | reverse complement strand
AATTATAAGGTTCAAGCAGTGGAACATCACATCGAACATCAACAACAAGTCCTCCAACTCTTAAAGGATAACCTCATGTTGGCACTAAATAGAATGAAACGACAGGCATATCAACATCGCAGTGTAAGAAGTTTTGATGCAGGTGATTGGGTATTCCTATTGCTACAACCATATAAACAAATGTCCCTCAAGAAAGTTAAGAAGGATAATAAATTATCACCAAAGTATTATGGTCTGTACAAGGTGTTGCAAAAGATTGGTACTATGGCATACAAATTGGAGCTTCCTGTAACGTCTCGAGTGCACCCAGTTTTCCATGTTTCATGTTTAAAGAAGGTTATAAGCGACATGAAAAATTATATTGGAATCGGAAGCAGTCACAGAAACAAGAACTTGACAGCTACGAAATCGATCAATTTCTGAGTATCTCATCGAGTGGAATAACTTATCCACTAAAGATTCCACATGGGAGGATGAGAATTTATACAGAAGCATCTGGAACTACTCCAGCATTGAGGACAACACTTTTTTTGAAGGAGAGGGGCATGGTAGGTCCTTATAATACTAGTGATTACCCCATTACTATTGTAGTTGTATCCCTTATTAATATTGTTGTGCCCCTATTGTCCCCGTATTTTTATTATTGTGCCCCCTAGAATGCCTCTATTGTTATTTTTGTGGCTTTATATTATCATTGTTAGGTCGGTTAGGTTAAATTGTGACTCCTTAGACTCCTATATATAGAAAGGAGGTTTTGTCATTTGAATCATCCAAGAATTGTTCGTTTATGTAATGTAAAGGAGGTTTCCCCCTCGAAGAGGCTGAATTCTAAGGCGTTGATCTATCTTTTCTATCTTTTTCTTGAGATGGTTTCATAACAAAGGATTCCTTTACTCTTACTGATTTATCCCATGATTAATTCTCTCTCAATAGATGCAATGCATACATATTAGAATTCAACAACGTTTTTGCTTGGTTAGCACTTACCAAAGAGATATTAGATTTATCTTTATGTTCATTGAAGATGTAATACTTCTCATCCTTAATTGGGAGATCTTAGTTTTCTCTATGTAAGAATATCACATTGATCACATGCTTGTAGGGGCTTCCACATGCTACACCACACATGTTAAGGGGTACTACATCTAACTCTACTTAATCAATAGAATATACAAGCATAGTAAATTTTATATTAAATTGTTTGGTGACCATGAGCTCTACATCCTTATCATAGGTTATTCACTCAGTGAAGTCATAACATAACACTTCCATTTGTGGAATATAAAAGAATACCCCTAATTTCACTAATTATTGATATATAATTTGTTATGTATCTAGATCAAAATAACACAAAAACATAAGAAAAGATAGATCAATGACTAGATGATAATCAACCTCAAGGTGGAACCTCCCTTTACATCACATAAATGAATAATTCTTGGATGATTCAAATGGAAAAAACGTCCTTGGTATATATAGGAGTCTAAAGGTTAAAATATAATTAGGACCTACATAACAATAATAATGTAAGGGCACAATAATAATAATACTGGGATTCTAGGGGGTACAACAATAACAATATGGGGTTTAAACTAGTATTATAAGGAACTAATATGCCCCTCTCCTTCAAAAAAGTGTTGTCCTCAATGCTTGATTATTTTTGGATGCTTCTATATAGAATACTTATCCTCCCATGCGGAATCTTCAACACATAAATTCTTCTACATAATAAGATATTTTGAAACTGATCAATTTTGTAGCTATAGAATTCTTTTTTCTATGATTGGTTTAGGCTCCAATATTATTTTTCCTTCTTCTTCATGTTTTGGAATATAGATTGAACTTGGATCTTGTCACTGATAACCTTCTTTAAGCATGAAATATAGAAAACTAGGTGTACTCTTGAATATGGAGGTACCTCCAGTTTGTATGCCATAGTACCAATCTTTTGCTACACTTTGTAACGACCATAGTACTTGGGCGATAATTTATTGTCATTCTTAACTCGCTTAAGCGAAAATTGTTTTTATGGTTGTAGCCGTAAAATACCCAATCAACCACATCAAAATTGCTTTCACTATGATGTTTATATTCATGTTGCTTCATTCGATTCTGCACTAGATTCAGGTTATCCTTTAAGAGTTGGAGAAATTTTTGTTGATGCTTGATGTGATATTATACCGCTTGAACCTCAGAATTATCTCTTAAATAACATGTGATGTACAACTGATGATATCCATAAAGCACCATAAATGGGGTCATTTTTGCTGCAATATAGAAGGAAGTGTTATGACACCACTCTTCTAAAGGTAACCACTTTACCCATTGTGTTTTTTTATCAAATACAAAGCAATGAAGATATCCTTCTAAACATTTGTTCACTACCTCAGTTTTCCCATCAGATTAAGGATGATAAGATGAGCTATGAGATAATTGAGTACCAAGACAAGAAAATAATTATGTCCAAAAATTTCCAATGAATTTGGGATCTCTGTCACTTATAATTATTTTGGGAGTTTCAATGTACTTTTTGAATTGTTTCCACAAATTCAGTAGTTATTGTGCTAGATTTAAAAGGATGAGATAATACACAAAAGTGTGCATACTTGGTAACTCTATCAACTATCACCATAATGACGTTCTTTCCTTCAGACTTGGGTAGACTTGTGATAAAATCCATTAATACTTCCCCCCAACACTTACTTGTAATAGATGATGGTTGTAAAAAACCTAGGGTATTGATTGTCTCAAATTTATTTTATTCACAAACTAAACATTCTGCCACAAACTTTGAATACCCAATTTTTATAAACATGACATTTATTTGCATAATTTTGATAAAAGTAAAATAATAAAAAAGGTATATTAAAAAAATGTCTACATGGCATTATTTTATTAATTTCTTAATTTTTTCTTAGGTGGCTATTTTTGAGTTGAAATTTAGTCTAATGTAAGTTTTTAATAATCTTGAGTGCCCTCCTATAGGAGAGGTGTGAAATTCCAAAAATAACCTTTTGTTTGATTTGGGAGTTCTGTTATGCAACCAACTAACAAAAAGATATATCAACAACTTAAAAGGTATCCTCTTCGAGGGGGAAACCTCCTTTACATTACATAAATGAACAATTCTTCGATGATACAAATGACAAGACCTCCTTTGTATATGTAGAAGTCAAAGTGATCATAACAATAATAATGTAAGGGCACAAAAATAACAATAGTGGGCTTCTATGGGGCACCACAATAACAATATGGGGGCTACATGGGCACAACAATAACAATAAGGGGATACACTAACAATAACAATAAGGGGGATACACTAGTATTATAGGGACCTAACATGATCCTCTCCTTTAAAAGAGTATTTTCCTTAACACTTGAGTAGTTTTGGATGCTTCTATATAAAATTCTCATTCTCCCATATGGAATCTTCAATGGGTAAGTTCTTCCACTTAATGAGATACTCTGAAATCGATTGATTTTGTAGCTATCAAGTTCTTGTTTTCATGACTACTTCAGGCTCAAATATGATTTTCTCTTCTTCGTCAAGTTTTGGCAACACTGTTTGAACTGGAAGATTGTCACCGATAAACTTCTTTAAGAATTAAACATGGAAAATTGAGTGTACTCGTGAAGATGCAGGCAACTCCAATTTGTATTCCATAGTACTAATATTTTGCAACACCTTGTAAGGACCGTAATACTTGGGTGATAATTTATTACCCTTCTTAACTTGTTTGAGAGACATTTTTTGTATGGTTGTAGCCATAAAAATACCTAGTAACCTACATCAAAACTTCTTTCACTATGATGTTGATCTGCTTGTTGTTTCATTCGATTATGCACCCTATTGAGGTTATCCTTTAAGAGTTGGAGGACTTGTTGTTGATGCTTGATGTGATCTTCCACTACTTGAACCTTAAAATTTTCTCTTAAAGATGATGTGATGGATGGTAGACGATATTTATAAAGGGCCATAAATGTGGTCATTTTCGCTGTAGTATGGGAGGAAGTGTTATACCACCATTCAACTAGAAATAACTCTTAACCCATTGTGTTTATTTATCAGATACAATGCAATGAAGATATCCTACCAAACATTTGTTCGATATCTCAGTTTTCCCATTATATTGAGAATGATAAGATGAGCTACGAGCTAATTGAGTACCAAGACAAGAAAATAATTCCGTCCAAAAATCTCCAAAGAGAATGGGATCTTTGTCACTTACTACAGTATTTGGGTTTCCATAAAAATTTTGAATTGTTTCCATAAATGCAGTAGCAACTATATTGGATTTAAAAATGATATAATGCAAAAAAGTGTGCATACTTGGTAAGTCTATCAACTACCACCATGAGGAAACTCTTTTCTTATAACTTGGGTAAACCTGTTATAAAATCCATTGGGACCTTCTCCAAACATTGACTTGGAATGGATAAAGGTTGTAATGGACTTGGGGTCTTAATTGTCTCAACTTTAATTTGTTGGAAAACCAAACATTCTACCACAAACTTTTGAATATCATATTTAAGGCCATCCCAAAAGAATTCCTTCTTGAACCTACGGTAATTTTTAAAAAATCATGTGTGCCCTTCTAAGGGAGAGGTTTGTAATTCAATAATAATCTTTTGTTTGAGTTGGGAATTCTTACAAAGATATAAGACATATTTGTACCATAATGAATCCTTTTTCCAGCTAAATGTATTATATGTACTAGAATCTTGCTGCACCTTTTGAATAAGTGACCACACCTCTTCATCATTCTTCCATTCGTCCCTTTCTTCGGTTATCCACTCAGGTCAGATAATAGAAATGGCACAAAGAAATGATTCCACATCCTCATCCTTCTTGAGAGTGCATATGCAACAACATTTTGCTTCCCTTTTTTGTAGATGATTTCAAAGTCATAACCCAACATATTTGTCATCCATTTTTTCTACTTTTCTGAAGATAATTTTTGTTCCAAAAATTATTTAAGGATATCATGACATTTTTTAACATTGAAGTGTCTTCCCATTAGGTAAGGTCACCATTTCTTTAGTGCATGTAGTATTTCCAACATTTCCTTCTCATAAATAGGTTTGTGTCAATACTTTCCTTTGATTAGACAACTTTCAAAAGAAATGTGTCTTCCTTCTTGTATTAAAACAACACCAATTCCATTTCCTGAGGCATCACATTCCATAATAAAAGTTTTTGTGAAGTCTAGAGTAGCTAAGACCGGTGCTTGGCACATTGCCTCTTTAAGATGTTCAAAGGTCTTCGTAGCTTCTAGAGTCAAATAAATTAAATATTTCTTTATTAATGATGTTATAGGTGCCACTATTCTCCCATAATTATTATAAAACTTGCTATAATACCCTTTCAACCCGATAAATACTTGAATATGCTTTATGGTTGTGGGGATTTTCCATTCCTTAATGTCTTTAACTTTGTTAAGGTCTACCTTAACACCCTCATGAGATACAATATGACCCAAATTTTCCACCTCATATACTCCAAAGAAACATTTGGAGGCTTTTGCATATAAGTGTTTCTCCTCCAATAGTTTGAGCACCTTGTCAACATGTTGAACATGATCCTTCCAAGACTGGTTTTAGATTAGTATACCATCAAAAAATACTAACACAAATTTTCAAAGGAAGGATTTGGAAATGGAATTCATCAATCCTTGAAATGCATAAGGTGCATCCGTAAGGCAAAAAGGCATGACCAAAAATTCATAATGACCCTCATTGTAAGGTCCCACCTTAACAACCATCAATAATATAGGGAAGCACAGGTCACATTGAATACTATTACTCAATTTTTTTATTTTATTTTTATTTTTACTCATAATATGAATAACTTAGCTATCATGTAATCATGTTCCTTCAACTATTACAATGTAAGAATATCGCATAAGAAGTGGAGGATAACTTTCCCTTAATATCACAAAATATATTGGCCCAACAACATTTCCAAATTCATTAATTAAAATTCCCAATCCAAATTATTAAGCTAATTCTTCAATGTTAAGTTTAGGTATGTTCCATGCTAGAGCAATTTATTTTAATTTTCCAATATATTTTCCAAATTAGCAATCACATTAGCGTTAAAGTAAACTGCAAATAAATCATAAATATAAATCGCAGAAGACAAGCCAAGACAAGAGGACACAAGATGTGGCGCCAGCCAGGGACAAACCCCACAATGTGGGGAAACCCTTGATCAATTATTCTTTTGTGTTCTTCAATGTTCAGTAGAGAAAGAGAGAGAAAGAGAGTACATTTAAAATAGAAGTCAACACTTTTCCTTTTGATATCTACATGAGATCAGTTGAAGACATATAGCTTCAACTAATTCTCTTAGGTGACTCCTTCACCTATCATAGTGCTGCCTCTCGTTCATTTGCAACACATAACCATGTGACACCACGATGTACTGTCACATGTGTTGAACCTTGATGACTGAGCTGCTATCATCTTCATGCTGCTCATCATGCTGCATCTTCCATGGTCTTATTCATCATCAAGTTTCCCATGATCACGATCGCATTCATCATCATGCTGCCCATGCTCATATCATCATGCATCATTATGCTTCCCATGCTCATATCATCATGCTGCTCATAATGCTACCCATACATCATGCTGCTCATGATCTCATACATCATTATGCTACCCATGATCTCATACATCATGCTGCCCATAATCTCATACATCATGTTGCCCATACATCATTATGCTGCACATGATCTCATACATCATGCTGCCCATGATCTACATCATGTTGCTACACTATTTTTCAATTGCTTCATTATATAGCCATATGCATATTCCTTCCGGCAGACCCATCTTAATCTCTCCTTCTATTTGCATGTTTTCACCTACAACAATCTGATATTATGACAGCAATTGGATCCTATCCTTGTTGTTGCATATATATCCTTATGTATTGTGGCTTAAGGCAATGGTAAATGCTGCGGCTAGGAGACTGTGATATTCATTTCCATAGGTCCTCTCCATGACAACGTTAGGCTGCAACTAGAACCCTTGTCATGACAATGTCTTAGATTAGGGATCTTATGTACTGTTTAGAACCTATTTATGACAACGTATAGGTCTTCATAAAGTCTTATCGTCTAAAGCATTTAGGGCTTCACGTTGTTGTAGTTTAGGGCTGCGTAAACCTTCACATCTTAGCAGCTAGAGGTCTCTCTTTGGCTGTGGCTAGATCTTCTTGTCATTATTATGACTGCAGATTCTTTCATGCTTGACTGCGGTTAACTGTGGCTCTTCCATATGAATGTCACTACGTGTAAGGAGTCTCTCTTTCTAGCATATAAATGACTTCCAGAAAAACATATAAGAACAATATATAAGGTCTCCTTGTGAAGCGTATAAGGTCTCCTCATAGATAGCGTATAAGGTATCCTTGTGATCTGTATAAGTAATTGATTGTGTTGGATTAGGGCATTATCTGCAGCTAGGGATCCTTCTAGGCCAACGTATTCTTAGTTATTCTCCTTCTCCAAAAACCTAGGACGTTGAGAGGAGATCACCTTAAGAGTGTGTCCAAATGACTTCAAATCCTCTTTTATTTATACTAAAACGTAGATGATGAATAGGCATGTCTAGTGGGCTTTTGAGCCTACTCAAGTTGCTAGTTGGCTTGATAGTAATTCCATAATCAAAATAAATTCCTATCCCCATAAATACTTATCAGAATCAGATGATATTTAGATCAATCCTACACCTCTCGATGAGAGGAATCCAATAAAAATATCAGCTTCCGTAAATAAGATGACCCACATGTATTTTGCCCGTAGTTGCCAATTTTAACACTCCCTCTCAACTAGGGAGAACTCCATTCACTGATCCATATATCCGACTGTATATCTTTGCCATCAATGCTCTACGCTGCTCTGCTTAGCTATGCTAGCTCTACTCAGCTCTACTCAGCTCTATTGGCTATGCTCTGCTCTGCTCAGCTCTGCTGGTTCTTCTCAGCTCTACTAGCTCTACTCAGCTTTGCTAGCTTTGCTTAGCTCTGCTGAGCTCTGCTTAGCTCTGCTCAGCTCTACTTAGCTTTGCTCATCTCTGTTGAACCATGAAGAAGAAGAAGAATTGATCG
This sequence comes from Pinus taeda, assembly GCA_000404065.3. NCBI lineage: Eukaryota > Viridiplantae > Streptophyta > Pinopsida > Pinales > Pinaceae > Pinus > Pinus taeda. The sequence goes on along the minus strand of APFE030660516.1, from coordinate 54,628 downwards.
AGAATGTCTCATACCATTCTCCACTGACTTGAATTCAACCTCAGAGTGCATACCACTAGTCCCAGACTAGTCTTAACTGACCCAAAGTCAGCATCATAGTGGGTACCACTCCTACCATTGGTCCCAGACCATTATCATCAGTCTCAGATTGTGTACCATTGGTCCTAGACCAGTCTCAACTGACCCAAAGTCAATGTCATAGTATGTACCACTCTCACTGGTCCCAGACCAGTCCTCCACTAACCCGAACTCAGTCTCAGAGTATGTACCATTGGTCCTAGACCAATCTCAACCGACCCGAAGTCAGCATCATAGTAGGTACAACTCCTAGAACTGGTCCCAGACCAATATCATTGATCCCAGATTAATGAAGGCAACGAGGATGTATCATACCATCCTCCACTGACTCAAAGTCAGTCTCAAAATGTGTACCACTGGTCCTAGACCAATCCTCAACTGACCCGAAGTTAGTGTCATAGTGGGTACAACTCCTACCATGGGTCTCATACTAGTATCATTGATCTGGGATCAATGAAGGTCATCCTAGCATAGGGAGTACGGTAGATACAATGATGTGTCTGTCGGTACTACTATGGTCCCTATCCTCATTTCCCTACTCATTGATCAGATGAGAGGTACTTCCCATGAGCCCCAGACTACATGGGTAGGATGCCTCAACAAGAGAACTTAATCAATCTTGTCCTCATAGGAGAACTTATCATCCTACTACACAATCGCCATGGAGAACACATCATCCAGGCCTCATAGGAGAGCTAACCATCCTACCACATAATCGTCATAGAGAACACATCATCCATACCTCACAAGAGAACTAATCATCCTGCTACATAATCGTCATGGAGAACACATCATCTAGACCTCAAAGGAGAACTAATCATATTGCTACATAATCGTCATGGAGAACACATCATCCAGAACTCACAGGAGAACTAATCATCCTGCTACATAATTGTCATGGAGAACACATCATCCAGACCTCACAGGATAATTAATCACCCTACTACATAGTGGTATCCAAACAACTCACTGAAGAGCTTTCATAACCAGACTACCTCTTAGGTAGTCATGCTAGCAGCAATATACTCTTCCTCGGTGGTACTCAAATCCACTGAATTCTACTTCCTACTCATCCAAGATATCGAAGCAGATCCCAAGGTGAACCAGCATTGAGAAGTTCTCTAGTGATCCTCCACACTGCCTGCCCAATCGGTATTTGAAATATTTCCAGCAGTGTATCTCAATCCATGAGAGATTGTACCCTGAAGATATCTCAAAAGATTCTAGGCACCAATCTAGTGAAGCTCAACCAAATATGATATCACCATTCTAACTGGAAAACATATGTCTGGACGGAGGTTCACCAAGAACATCAATGCGAATGAGTTTATGAAACTCAAAGGCATTTCCCAAATCTGGTCCGACATCACTGCCATGTATCTTCTGAAAGTTAAGATCCTTGAGGTAGTCACAGGCTTCTAGTTTAACTTTCCACATTCGGAATCCAACTCCCTCTGTCTTCTACAAATGAGAGGGCCTAGACCTGTTAGACATAGGTGCCAGTATGAGAGGTCTATCATCCACAATCTTTGAGTAATGGTTTGGATCAGTTTCACTCCTAGTGAATCTCAGCTTCATTAGACAACTATCAATCCTCTCATACTATGCCCGAGGTGTTTTGCTTCAAGTCATAGAGGGATTTCTTCCACCTATATACATGAGATTCCCAATCATGAATCTCAAACTCCTCGGGTTGTTCCAAACATGTGGACCTGCTGCATGAGGGGAATGGTCCCCCTCGTAAGATTTTCCTTCGATACATTTTTGACATGTACCTTCATACTCTTTTTGAATTCAGGCATCCCTGTCACCATCTGATTTATAGACCTTCGGTGCTGTGTCAATGGACATGGTCCCCAGTGGACTTCTTGCAACTTGATACAGCCATGAACTCAAAAACATCTTTGAAATATATTTTCAAACATGTACCTTTCCATCAATGAATACCACCCTGTAACCTTTGACTTCCATCGCTGAAATGGACACCAGGTTCTTCTTGCGATCAGGTACATAAGAGAGATTATGTAAATGAATCGAGTTATCCCCATTCAGTTGAGGGATAACATTCCCAACATCCTTTCTAGGATAGGTGGCATCAGCTCAGGTATAATCCCATGATTATCTATCTGATGAAGTGATTTGAATTGGATCCATAAAAGACTGTCAAAGAACCATGACTGTATCAGGTCGAGACAAATCTCAAAGAATTCAAAACCATGATAAAAAACACACCTGAACCAGTGGTAATGGCAGCTAGCGTGGAACGACGAGGACCTTGGTCAAAGCGCACTGACCGAGGCCCATGGAGACTACGCAGGAGGTCGAAGTAGCCCCTGGGAGCCCCGGATCGGGAAAAGAAGGTGGATTCCGATGCGCGATTAGCGCTTAGCACTAATCGTGCATCGTTGGGAAAAAAAGGTCAAAGTGGGGGAAGCACGAACACACGGACGCATGGAATACTAGAGAATCGTGGGCAGAAAAGCCAAAAGTGCTAAACGTACAAAGGCGGGACCCGTGCTCTGGAAACTGGTGGTATTGATCAGGCCGCCCTCAAATGGTAAGAAGTTTTGGATGGAAGTGGAGCAATCCCACTCAATGATCAATGCGTGGCAAGTGGAGGTGAGAGAAAACCGTCGTTGATCATGTGTTACCGGTCAAGCAAGTCAACTGTGTGGGACGTGCATATGGCATCGGATCTGGAGGCCACAGATTTGATGGTTGAAATTAAGCCCAATGGAGGAAGCGGAATCGATGAAGGAATACGCCGCGATTTGTAAATATTTGGAATTCGTTTGACCGCCATGGTGGAGGAAAGATTTCATCGACGACGTAACTGAAGAAATGAATCGACAAAGCACACTAGTGTTGTTTAGAGGAGGACACGTGGCCACTTCCTGAGCATTCATGTTGACACCGAACAAGGAACTGCAAGCGCGGCTGCAGAAGTTGAATCAATAGAGGTGGAAGAGGAACTGAAGGGGCATGAGTTCGAATGGCTAAAATCCATGAACAGTGGAAAAAAAATACACAGTCAAAAAGTCAAGTCAAAGAACAGTCTGAGAGATGAGGGAAGACCAAAATCTCGAGAGGAGGACGAAACACATAGAGAAGAAGACAGTAAAGCAAAAGCAAAAAGAGACAAAGGGCTGAGCTGACCAGCGGCAACCTCGAGCACCAGAGCTTGAGAGACTCAAGCCATCCCATAGAGGAATCCGTCTGTACTGAGCACCACATTTGGCTCTTTCCCCTGTAGACCAGAAGGTCACAGAGCTGGTAGGAAGAAGAAGAGTCTATGTACTCTCGTGGCTTGAGAAATCCAAGAGCCACTATGCCAAGCTGATCTACTTCAAAAGAACTCACATTGAGTCCTTGCATTGTAATTCTCTGCTTAAAGGCACAATAAAACAAGGCCACCACTGAAAGCTAGACCGAAGACGTAGCCCTGGAGAATAGGGTGAACTCCTTATTAAAATTCTAGTGTCTTTGTGTTTGCTTACTATATTTCTCTATTGTTTTCCATTTTATTTTCTATGTATTGGAAATATGATCGATCCATTGCTTCAATAACATAGAACACACACCAACACGTGAGTCTGTAATACCTTTGTTTAATAAATTTTTAACTGATGACACTCATAGGGTGAATATCAGATCAAGTGGTATCAGAGCTTTAGGTTGTAAGGTTAGACAAGCTTGTGTTGGTTTAGTTGTTGAATGCTCACAAGATCAAATCTCAAATTAGGAGAAGGAGAGTTGGTCAAAACTAATCCTGTGATTGGAAGAGTCTATTCTCGGAAGGCAATGTCAGAGGAAAGTTCTATGAGGCCAGACCCTCAATTCATAGAGAGTTTCCTAGCTATAATGTCTATGGTAGAAGAAATATATAGGGACTTTAGAAAGCACAAGGATGAAGATTCATCAGGTTCTAAACAAGATAAAGATGAAGATGAGCCTCATTCCCATGACCACTCAAAAGGAAAAGGGAAAGAGGAAAGCTTTCTCACACCTCCTAACAGCCCTGTGCATAATAAGAAAGCATCTTTGAATAAGCTAGATGTTAAATTTGATTTTCCTATATATGTTGGAGAGATAAATATTGAAAAGTTGGACAATTGGATTAGACAAATTGATGTGTATTGTAGAGTGCAGAACATCAACTTAGACAAGAGTAAAATTCAGCTGGCAAGCCTATGCCTAGGTGTTAAAATTGGAAACCAGGGAAAAACTTCATATGGTTCATCTTATTCATGGCTGATAATATTTTTATTAGATTCCTCTCGTCGAGAGGTGTAGGATTGATATAAATATCATCTCATTCCGATAAGTATTCATGGAGATATGAATTTATTTTGATTATGGAATTATTATCAAGCCGACCTAAAACTCATGTAGGCTCATAAGCCCAACAGTCACATCTATTCACCCACCAACGTTGTGTATAAATATAAGATTAATTTTCCTCATTTTCACTCATCTCATCACATCTCTCTCTCTCTCTACTGCGCAGATATGAGTCTCTTCTCTACTACGCTGAAATGGGTCTCTCTCTCTCTCACATGTGAAACCAAAAACTGTTGAATTTGAAGCTGCAACTGCAGAAGTAAAGATTGACTTGCGTGGCCTAGAATATCTCCTCTTTGGAACTGTGTTATAGGTTCATCTGAACCTCCTTTGAAAGTCGCAACTTTTGGTGGTGGAATGAAGTCAATCCGATGAATCGTTTGCAAGATATCGACTGCCCTAGTTTGAAGCCGGAAACTGCTGAAACTGAAGTTGCAACTGCAGAAGTAAAGATTGACTTGCGAGGCCTAGAATATCTCCTTTTTGGAACTAAGTTGTAGGTTCATCTGAACCTCCTCTGAAAGCCGCAACTTTTGGTGGTGGAATGAAGTCAATCTGATGAACGGTTTGCAAGATATCAACTTCCCTAGTTTGAAGCCGGAAACTACTGAAACTGAAGTTGCAACTACAGAAGTAAAGATTGACCTGCGTGGCCTAGAAGATCTCCTCATCTGAACTATGTTGTGGGTTCATCTGAACCTCCTCTGAAAGCTGAAACTTTTGGTGGTGGGATGAAGTCAATCTGACGGTCGGTTTGTGAGATATCGTCTGCCCTAATTTGATAATGAAGCCGCTAATGTTGATGTTGCTGATCTACGGTTTGCTACTGCTGATATGAATCAGATTCATTGTACTATTTCTCTCTGTTGAATTATTGAATATAAAAGAATATTTGATCAAATGGTTTCCCCGCACATTGTGGGGTTTGTCCCTGGCTAGCCGCCACATCTTGTGTCTCTTGTCTTGGCTTGTTTTCTGTCGATCATTTAATGTTCTATCTGCACTTTACTTTATATATTAGGTGATTGCTAAATCTATGGAATATAATAAGGAAAAGAAGTAATTTTTATAAGCATAGAACATACCCATAACTTAACATGGTATCGAAGACTGAGGTGAAGACAAAGCCCGAGCAAGAGCAAGAGCAATCATCAAAGAGAAGATTGGCAAGGCTATCCTAAAAGAACTATGGGGTCCTCAACACTCTTTCCTGTTGAAGACAAGCTCTGTGAGAAAGCTAACTATCACATATGGAAGATGTTTATTGATCTAACCCTTGAGAATCAAGGAGTGTTGGATCATGTGAGAGGCAATATTGCTTAGCCTCCATCAAATGCATCCGTTGTTGCCTGGAACAAATGGAAAAATGGAGAAGTCAAAACAATAGAAAGGACTCACACCGGGACGATGATCAAAATCCCTCTGATGGCAAATCAAAGGAATGACAAATTCAACAGCAAAGGTAAGAGGAGAGCTAGGAATCGAGGAAGAGGACAACCATTCAAGAAGGCTAGAAAGTCCAGGATGTATTAAATCCACCTGACCTCAAAAAGAACCTAGTGTCCATCTCGGGAACGGAAGACAAAGGCTACAAGGTAACCTTCAGCGATGGCAAGGTATGTATATGGAAAAATAATGTTAAAGATGCCTTTACTCTTGTGTTTAGTGTTGATTCATTATATCAGGTCGATGGAAGTCTGCTAGGTGTCATGTCTTATGACACATCTCTTTAGTCCGAACTTTGGCATCGAAGGTTTGCCCACCTTCATTACAAAGCTCTACCCGATGTAAGACAGATGATAACAGGGATGCCCGAATTCCAAGTAGAGAAAGAAGGTGTATGTCCGAGATGTGCCGAAGGAAAGCTCAAAAGGGGACCATTCCCCTCAAGCCAAAGCAAGACCTCCGATATATTATAGTTGGTTCACTCAGGCATACCTAAGGTTGGCATTAAGAGGGAGACTACTACACTACATACTCTTGAGCAGAATGGTGTGGTGGAAAGGAAGAACCGCACGATTATGGAAGCTGACCGGGCCATGCTACATGATTAAAGACTTCCGAAGTTTCTATGGGTTGAAAGTATAATCACAACCGTATATGTACAAAATCGATGCCCTCATCAAGCATTGGGTTCCAAGACTCCTGGAGAAAAGTTCACTGCAAGGTGAACAATCTTCCGACTTTGAGGAGCTCTCAAGAAGCTGACACCAGGGAACCGAAAGAAAAGGATGATGAATCAATGCCTGATGTAGAAGAACCCATGAATCTGATAGATTCTCATCCACATGAGCCTTCCTCTTCTAGGAAGAGGCCTTCATGGCTTAGGGGGATACTTGATGATGCTGAAGGACATGTTGTACCCTAAGGAACCTTCTGTCAAAGTAAGAAGCTTAACATGTATCAGGGATACCTGTCTATCATGAGCACGATCATACAAAATGAGCCTTCATCATTCTCAGATGTCGTCAAGCATTAACTATGTAAGGGCGCTATGACCATAGAATATGAGTCTGTTATGGAGAATGATGTCTGGGAAGTAGTTCCCAGACCCTAGACAAGACAATTGTTACTTCAAATGGCTTTACAAGATAAAGCATGCAGCAAAAGGAAGTATGGAAAAGTATAAGGTTCATTTTGTTGCTCGTGGTTTATCCCAAAAGGAAGGTATAGACTATGATGTGATATTTGCACTTGTTGCTAGATATATGACCATCTGCTCGATCATAGCTCTTGTCGCTTCACAAGGATGGAACCTATATCAGATGGATGTCGAGACTTTGTTCTTACATGGCTCGATCAAAGAAGAGGTCTATGTGGAGCAACCCAAAGGATTTGAGATTTATGATTGAAAATCTCATGTATGCAGGTTGAAGAAGGCTCTATATGGGCTGAAGCAAGCACCCTGAGCATGGTATGAGAGGATCGATAGCTACTTGATGAAGTTGGGACTCATTAGGAGTGAAGCATATCCTAACCTTTACTTTAAGGTTGAAGATGACAAGCCTCTCATACTGGTGTTGTATGTGGATGACCTCTTTCTACAGGTGCAAACCCTCTCATTCAAAATGTAAGAGGGAGATGGCTTCTGAATTTGAAATGAAGGACCAAGGACTTAAAGTGTGGTAGAAGCCAAGGGAAATTTTCCTACCTCAAGGAAAATATGTGGTAAAGATATTGGAAAGATTCGGTATGATGAACTGCAAGCCTATGACTACCTCGAGGATATTAACTTTTAGAAGTTATATGGTAGTGATGTCGGACCCGACTTGGGAAATGCCTCTGAGTTTTAAAAACTCATTTGCAATGATGTTCTTGGTGAACCTCCATTCAAACATATGTTTTGTAGTTAGTGCTGAGAGGTCATATTTGGTTGAGCCTCACTGCATTGATTCCAGGAATCTTCTGAGATGTCTTCAGGACACAATCTCTCATGGATTAAGATACACTGTCGGAGATGTGAGACCACTTGGATATACTGATGCAAATTGGGCATGCAATGTAGTGGACAGTAAGAGCACTTCCGAGTGCTATTTCACCTTGGGATCTTCTTCCGTATCCTAAATGAGCAGGAAGCAGAAGTCGGTGGTTTTTTAGCACAGCCGGAGTAGGATATATTGTTTCTAGCATGACCTCGTGTGAGGCAGTCTAGTTGCGAAAGCTCTTCAGTGAGTTGTTTGGATTTACATTGGATACCACTGTGATTCTCTATAACAACCAGAGGTGGGATTCGATTATTGAGGAATCCCATATTCGTCGATTTCTCCAGCAGAGAGACATCATCTGGGATATGGTAAGTTGATGAGAAAGGAGGCTCCATTGCATTAAGATGATGTACATGTTGATACACCTTGTCAAAGCCCCGAGGAAAGATCTAATCTGTGATTTTCCCAAACGACATGGAGTCGGAAAGAAACCCTTGTACAAGGGTCCTACATGTTGCATTCATTGATCACTGGGAGCTCTGAGGGCTTGCAGTTATTACTGGAGCAACATACGACCACAGGGTGACTCACCCTCCCCTGGTTGGTGCGCACTGGAACAAGATGATTCGCTCTCTTGTGGAACAAGATGATTCGCTCTCTTGTGGAACAGGATGATTTTCTCTCCTGTGTAGCAGGATGATTAGTTCTCCTGTGAGGCCTGGATTGATGTGTTCTCCATGGTAGCCTAGATTGATGTGTTCTCCATGGCGATTGTGGTAGGAGTTGTACCATACTATGACGCTGACTTCGGGTCGGTTGAGACTGGTCTAGGACCAGTGGTACATACTCCGAGACTGACTTTGTGTCAGTGCAGTACTGGTTTGGGACCAGTGAGAGTGGTACATACTATGATGCTGACTTCGGGTCGGTTGATACTAGTCTGGGACTAGTGGTACACTCTTTGAGACTGTGATACTGGTCTGGGACCAGTGGTAGGAGTGGTACTTACTATGAAGCTGACTTTGGGTCGGCTGAGACTGGTCTGGGACTAGTGGTATGCACTCTGAGACTGACTTTGAGTCAGTGGAGGATGATACTGATTTAGGACCAGTGGATTTGTATTCACTGTGAAGTTGACTTCGGGTTGGTTGAGACTAGTCTGGGACCAGTGGTACATACTCTGAGACTGAATTTGAGTCAGTATGATACATCCTTGATCATTTCTTCTTCTTCATAATTCGGACAAAAGCAGAGCAGAACAGAACAATGCAAGAGCAGAGCAAAATAGAGCAAACCAGTACAGATCAGTGCAGGGTAGAACAAGTCAAAGCAGATCAGGCAGAATTGAGCAGAGCAGGGCAAGGTTCAGGCTATACAGGGCAGTGCATTTGATGGATGAATAGTAACGACCGATAGACGCAGATGAAGTTCTCCATGGTTGAGAGGGAGTGTTAAAATTGGCAACCAGGGAAAAACTTCATGTGGGTCATCTTATTCATGGCTGATAATATTTTTATTAGATTCATCCTCACGAGAGGTTAGGATGAATAAAGTCATTCGATCCGATAATATTCATGGAGATATGAATTTATTTTGATTATGGAATTATTATCAAGCCGACCTAAAACTCATGTAGGCTCAGAAGCCCAACAGTCACATCTATTCACCCACCAACGTTGTGTATAAATATAAGAGGACTTTTCCTCATTTGCATCTCATATCATCACATCTCTCTCTCTCTACTGCGCAGATATGAGTCTCTTCTCTACTACGCTAAAATGGGTCTCTCTCTCACACACATGTGAAACCGGAAGCTGTTGAATTTGAAGCTGCAACTGCAGAAGTAAAGATTGACTTACGAGGCCTAGAATATCTCCTCTTTTGAACTATGTTATAGGTTCATCTAAACCTCCTCTGAAATCCGCAACTTTTGGTGGTGGAATGAAGTCAATCCGATGAACGGTTTGCAAGATATCGACTGCCCTAGTTTGAAGCCGGAAACTGCTGAAACTGAAGCTGCAAATGCAGAAGAAATATTGACTTGCGAGGCCTAGAAGATATCCTCTTTGGAACTATGTTGTAGGTTCATCTGAACCTCCTCTGAAATCCGCAACTTTTGGGGGTGGAATGAAGTCAATCCGATGAACGGTTTGAAAGATATCGACTGCCCTAGTTTGAAGTCGGAAACTGCTAAAACTGAAGCTGCAAATGCAGAAGAAATATTGACTTGTGAGGCCTAGAAGATATCCTCTTTGGAACTATTCTGTAGGTTCATTTGAACCTCCTCTAAAAGCCGCAACTTTTGGGGGTGGAATGAAGTCAATCCGATGAACGGTTTGCAAGATATCGACTGCCCTAGTTTGAAGCCAGAAACTGCTGAAACTGAAGCTGCAACTGCAGAAGTAAAGATTGACCTACGTGGCCTAGAAGATCTCCTCATCTGAACTGTATTGTAGGTTCATCTAAACCTCCTCTGAAATCTGAAACTTTTGGTGGTGGAATGAAGTCAATCCGATGGTCAGTTTGTGAGATATCGTCTACCCTAGTTTGATAATGAAGCCGCTAATGCTGATGCTGCTGATCTAGGGTTTGCTACTGCTGATATGAATCAGATTCATTGTACTATTTCTCTCTGCTGAATTATTGAAGATAAAAGAAGATTTGATCAAAGGGTTTCCCCACACATTGTGGGGTTTGTCCCTGGCTAGCCGCCACATCTTGTGTCTCTTGGTCTTGGCTTGTTTTCTGTCGATCGTTTAATGTTCTATCTGCACTTTACTTTATATATATGTGATTGCTAATCTGTGGAATATAATAAGAAAAAGAAGTAAATTGTTATAGCATAGAACATGCCATCATTTAACAAAATGTTTGGTAGAAGATGAGAGAAGCTCATAAAACCACCCCACTATAACCTTCTACAGAAAATGGTAATTCCTCTCAAGCACAGAATCAGCTGCAATCAGGACCAAGCAAAAATCAGAATTTTCAGATCCCTGAGATCAACTTAACCTCATATTCACCTCCTATATCTTTTATACATGTTGAATAAGAACATGAAGAGACTGGCAAGACTCCAACATATTAGTCTGACACACAAGAAATGTTGTCAGGATGTACAAGGTCGGATAAGACAATAAGAGGGGATAATGCACAAATAAAAGACACATCAACCACACTAATGACTCAATAGCAAGTGCTGCCAAACCAACCAACCTCAACCAACACGCCTATGACCAAGGTTAAGAAGGAATTCATAGATATTCCAAGTATGTTCTCTTATTTAAGGCTTGGCAGTGATAAACATATTTTTAGTAATTTAGAAAATTTTGTAAAGGCAACAAAGATAAGGATGAAAAAATGAAATAAAGACTATAATAATATTTTTCAGAAAGAGGAGCAAGAAAGGGAGATCTGGTTGGATTGTCAGCATCAGGAAAACGAAAAACTTAACATTGAAATTCCAACTAAGGTTGATGATCATCTTGTTGTTATTCACAAATTCGTTCACCAATTGATTGACCAAAAACAGCATCTCATTACCCAGATAAGTAAGTTGCAATTAAGAACAATAGCTCTAGGTAGTCAGCAATTATCGATAGTAATCCAGAAAGCACATAAGAAATTTGTGTAAGCTAAGCAGGAATTAGAATGTATGCTCAATTATGGAGACACATTGAGCACAATCCTAAATAATTAGCCTATGTACCTATCCTCAAACTACAATCGTGTGATAACTCAGGAAATGCTCATTCGTGACTTATGCTCATGGAAAGTCGCAGAGCTAAGGGAAAAACTAGCAATTGACAAAACAAATTGTACAAGAAAATAAACTCCAAGCCCAGATTATGTGGGAGGAATGAAAATGGCTAAGAGAAGGGAATATCAAATGGAAGCAGCCAATGCTATAAAATTCTTGCAGGGGATCCTCAATCAAGAAAAACAGCTAAAACAATAAGGGCATGTTGACTAGAGGGTATCAGAGCATAATTAATTAGATGACAAAGTGTAGTATCTTGCAAAGCTAAAAGGCATTGGACGCATAAGCAAAGTTAGCAGTTCATGAATGGTCAATTTTCGACGAACATTTTTTATTGCTTACTCCAATTATACACTAGACTACTTTCCCTGATATGCCACCATCACCACCAGATTTGCATCGACCTACACATAATTTCTTTGAACCGGGTATCTCGACATGTGGTGTGACTTTAGAAAAACAATCTCATGAAGTTGAAGTCGACCAATCAACTCAACATTCAACAAAACTGACCTAAGAAATGTCGACTGATCAACCTACAAAACCTATCAAAGAGCCAACAATTTTATTTTCCCTTTGGAAAAAACATAATTTTCACTGATATATAAAAATTGCATGATGTATATGCATAAGAATATGTTATAAGAGGTAGTTCGTGTCAAAAAATTATGTTCCAAAAAAGAAAACCAAAATTGATGCCTTTTATCCACACTGGGAGGCATCCTTTTCTGATATGTTCATAATATTGTTTTACCCAAAAAAATATAACATATAGTTTGTAGTTATATAGCATCTCCATAGTTCTTGCTGAAAGACTGAGAAAGTAAATAAGCATATGGATATTTAATGGTGGTAATTTAAGCAAAAATCAATGTTCTAAGCTCCCTGTGAGCTTGCTATAACATCTATGTCCATGAATGGTTGGTGGTAGTACTCGTAGAAATTTCCTTCTCTGTGTTCTTGGATCATCCAAGTGTTGAATGGCCTGTGCACAACTTCTTTGGATAATCTGTTAACATCTGCATTTCACTCCCTGAAAATGTGATGACATGTAAAAGTGTCAAAAGAAGTAATAAAACGATGAGCTTCTTCCAGAATGTGTGATAGTGTGTATGGATTGCATCTAGATTTTTTGTTAATCCAATCACAAACAATTTTTGAGTCTCCAAAGAGTTGTAGGTCTCAGCATTGGATTCGCAGTGTGTGTTGTATGAGGAATTTTGCAGAGGATAGTTCTGCGAAATTATTTGTACCTCCCCCTAGACCCATATGTATATGGAGGGAGTGAGTATTAGAGAGGTGAAGAATGGCCCCTCCCCCACATTCGTCCTCCTAGGCAGACCCATCAAAATAATCCCAAGGCTTTGTATGGTCAATGGATTCGGGAATGATGGTTTGGGGTCGAGTTGTCTCTTCGTCGCCCAAAATGATGGAGTAGTCAGAGATGATTCAGGAGGCAATGGAGGGCCAGTGTGGCTAGGTGTTTTGGAATATGAGGTTATTACGAGCTGTCCACAGTCCCCAGCATATAAGTAAAGGGAGATTTTTAAGTTTTTGAGGGCAAGCGCTTGTCCACCAATTCGACCAAGCTTCCATTAGTGCCTTGCCAACTTGTCCGGGAAGAAATCACTACTGAGATTGATTTCCATAACTCTCAGGTAGCCAGACATTCAATAAAAAGATGTGATGCAGATTCATTGTTGCATTTACATAAGTGGCACTAGAAAGGGCCATGATGAGCTCGCTTAAGTAGATTGTCTCTAGTGGTGATTTTGTTCTTGAGTATAGTCCACATAAGAAGTTTGCTCCTTGGGGGGGGGGGGCACTTTAGCTTCCATAGAAACTTCCACCATGATTTTAGAACTTGTGGGCGATGGTCTTCAGCAAGAACTAGATATCCTTCCTTAGATATGTATTTCCCAGTTTTTTAGGATGCCCATATGACTTCATCTTCTTCCTCCCTAATTCGGACATGTGCCCCGGTGAGGACCCTGATGAAGGTATTCCATTGATGTGTCCATTGATGGGGAACATTTAATATCAGGGCCATTCTCCAGGCTTGTTGAAATGGGGTGGAGCACTCAAAGTCTACTATGTGGCCAATATGGGTGATGTTTCTATCTCTGAGGAAAGATCTAAGGTCATATGGAAACCTATATATGTTCCCACATCCAATCCATGGATCTAGGTTGATCTTTACTTTCATTCTGGACTGGATTTTTCATGTGATGCCAACCCTGATGATGTCTAGTGATTTTATCACTGCCTTCCATATAATTGAAACCCCTGTATGTAATCTCTGTGATTGGCCTATCCAATCCATCAGGTTTGAGGGGGCAATATATTTTGACCATGCCACCTTAGTCCATAGGTTATTTTTTGTAGTAAGTTTCCATCCTAGTTTCGCTGCCAGAGCTGTGGAGAAGTCTTCTAATTTCTTTATGCCCCATCCACCCCATTTCCTGGGCAAATTTATGGCCTCCCATTACACCCATGCGAAAATTTTACTTGACTATTATCCCTTCCAAAGGAATCTGCAACATAAGGCCTAGATTCTCGATGGTATACTCTGGGGGATCCATGCCAGTGACATCCAATAAACCGGAGTGGCCTCTAGGACATCTTTAATGAGAGTAATTCTGCTTGCCCTAGATAGGTATTTGTAGTACCAAATATTTAGTCTTTTCTCCATTTTGGAAATGAGCGAGGTCCAACCTGTAATCTTGTATCCCAGAGGTTTCAGCTTGTAGCCTAGATATCTAAGACCATCGTCCAGCCTAAGGAGAGTGTACTAGAACCTTTGCAACGCATAATTTATTTCATAGGGAGAACATCCTGCCTCTATGAGGGTCAAATTGTTGCAATTTACAGTCATGCCCGTGACTGTTTAGAATAAATCCATTGTGTTCTTCATGATTGTCAGGTCTCCAATGCTTCCATTAAGAAATAGAAGGACATCGTCCATAAATAACATAAGAGTTAAAGTGAAATCATCCATGATTTTTATTCCCTTTAGTATACCTCTTCTGAATTCTTCTTTGACCAGCCTGTTGAGACCTTCCATAATCAGAAGAAAAAGTAAAGGGGATAGGGGACAGGCCTGTCGAAGACCACTTTCAAAATAAAAAAGGGAGAATTTGCCTCGTTGATAAGCACGCTGAAAGGTATGTTAGTGATGTAGCTCATGATCCATTTAATGAAATCAAAAGGGAACCCTATGTGGGTTAAAAGCATTCTAATATACAACCAGTTTGCTCTATCAAAAGCTTTTAAAAGATCTACCTTTAGGATCATACCTTTGATTTTCTTGGAGTGAAAAGAGTGTAGTACCTCCTGGGCAGTTCCCACTGCTTCATGGATTTGGCGATCTTCTAGAAAGGAAAATTGCTCCGGCGAAATATACTTGGATAGTATGAGTCACATCTGATTTGCAATAATCTTTGCCACGATCTTATAGATGCAGTTGCATAATGATATAGGTCTGTAATCATCAAAGGTAGTGGGGTTGTCGGATTTCGACATGAGGGCGATGAAGGTGGAGGTGACGGATTCAACAATCTTTCCATTGGTTCTGGTGTGTTCAATAACTTTGAGAAGATCCTCCCCCAGGGTTTTGAATAAATTTGAATAGAACTCGATCGACCAGCCATCTGGCCCTGGCCTCTTGTCCCTTTTAAACCATTTGATCATGGCTTTTAATACTTT
Source organism: Pinus taeda (assembly GCA_000404065.3). NCBI lineage: Eukaryota > Viridiplantae > Streptophyta > Pinopsida > Pinales > Pinaceae > Pinus > Pinus taeda. The sequence continues at coordinate 39,319 of APFE030660516.1, read as the reverse complement.
GATAGTAATCTCCTTGGTCAATTCCTTATCTGTCTCCTAATCCAAAAAGCGAAGGAATAATTGAGCTACTTGAATGATCTCAGTAAGATTTGCAATAGGGGGGTGGGGGGGCTATAGGTTTGTTTAAAGTGAGAGTTCACTAAAGAAGCCAACTGAGGGAAGGTATTGACAATGTGACCATGCTCGTTCGAGAGTTTCTAGATGGTATTGATGGCTTTCCTACCATTTGCAAACTTGTGATAGAACTTTGTATTGTCATCTCCCTCGAGCAGCCAGATCACCCTACTTCTCAGTCTCCAAGCTTCTTCGCGTTCCTTAAGGATTTTCCTTCTAGTGGAATATAATTCAGTAAGTCTATTATTTTGATTGATCACTCTATAGGCCCCTTCTAGGTATTTTTCAATCTCAGTGATTTCCTTCTCGACATTCAATAGAGTTTGATCATATTTTATTCTCTTATTGTGGGCCCAGGATTTTGATAGTCTCTTTAGCTCAATGAGATTATGGATGAATCCCTCTATTATGTTCCCACCAACACCCGAGGGATGCGCCTTCCAGAAATCCTTGATCATTTGATTATATGTGGGGTGTTTTAGCCAAGAGGAACTAAACTTGAAAGGTCCCTTGGGTTTCCAAGGTCCCCTACTGATTTCCATGTAAATAGGTAAGTGATCAAAGACCCCTCCCGATCCCACCCACTGTCTATGAAGAAAACCCAAGGTCACAAGTCCTTCCTTTATAAGGAAGTGATCAAGTCTTCGAGAAAGACAGTCCTTGCTAACTCTATTGTTCCTCCAGGTAGGTAAGAGCTTGGTAGAGGGGATATCCAATAAATTATGGGTGTCCAACAAATTCTCGAAATAGGCAAATAAAGGATCTAGTTGTGCATGATGTTCCCATGACTCAGAGTGTCCAATGGAGAAATTCAAGTCCCCTCCCATGATTAAGTAATATTTCTGAAAAGCTTATGAGCCTAGGAGATGGTCCCAGAAGGCAAGCCTGTGTTGGCACGACCCATAAACATTTATGACTCGCACCTCCAAGCCCAAATGAGATGAAAAAAGGTCTGCCCCAATATGCCCAAGACCTCCCCAACAGTTACATATTTTTATGGAGCGGGTGTTGAAACCCAAGGCTAGGCCTCCAGATCTTCCATTAGCATCTATACCTACAAATCTCCATCTAGGGAGCATAGCTTCGAGAAGGTGTGTAATGGTGTCTGTGGATCCAGTGTTTCTTGGAGGAAGATAACATCAACGGGAAAGGAAAGTATCAGTCTACGAAGGGATAGTTTTTTATCAGGTCTAGCCAACCCTCTACAATTGAAGGAGGCAATCTTCATGAAGGGGGGTCGGATGAGGGATTTGATGCTCTAAGTGCCTTGTGAATGGTTGATTACCTGCCCAAGGTGATCTCTCCTCTATCCTGTAGTTGAGCCTTTAAGATGGAGGAGGGTCGGCCCCTCAGAAGCTTGGGAGGAAGAGGGGATAAAGATAGATCAAGTGTGATATGATCCGAGGTTTTTAACTTTTGCTTGGCCTTGTATCGAGTTTGATACTAAGGGGGAGTAGGGCCAGCAATAGGTATAGGAGTGATGTCAGGGGGGGGGGGGATTCTGGAGTGATGGACTGGCTTCAGAGGAGGTGTGATCAAGTGAGGGAGAGGACAAAGCCAGAGAGGGTTGAGAGGGAGGGTTCATAATTCCATATAATGAGAAAGCAACTGGAAAATCATTTAATCCATAAAAAGCATGTATATAGAGGAATTAGGAGAGTTTGGAATCATATTCGAAGAAACCACTGACCTAGCAGCCACTTTTGCCCTGGTGAGAGGAGGAGAGGGAGGTCAAAGCGGAGGCTTGCCTCGTTTATTTAGGGTCCCCTGTAGGAGCGTCATGTCTGCATGAGGTGGGTCGCCTTGGCTCCCGTCTTCTTTGTTGAGGGGTTGATCCCCCTATTCCTAATCTGCCTTTGGGGGAATTGTCCTTCTATCTTCTCCCCTCTCCTTGTTTTTATTGAGAGGGCAGTCCTTATAGAGATGCCTAACCTTGTGGCATCTCTCACTTCTGAATGGAACCCCTTCATAATCCAGGTTTTGTCTCCGAGAGAAATTCCTCCATTGAATTGTGATAGATTCCTGAAGCCCATCACTAGTGTCAATGTGTACCACTATCCTTGCATACGCCATCCTTCCTGTCGATAGGCAGGATTTATCATACTCCAAGTATATTACCAGGGAGTTCCCAATACGCCTAAAGATGTCCTCTGACCAGAACTGTAGAGGTAGGCCAAGTAGTCTGACCCAAAGAGGGCTTGCTCGCAGTTGTTCTCTTTCTGGGTTGAAAAGTGGTGTCCACCTTTGAAGGAGCACTGGTGGTTGTTCAATATGACATACCGCTGAAAGTACCCAGTTGGTGTGCTCTGCCCTGGTGAAACAAAGCACAAAGCATCCTTTAACAAAGGTCTAAACAACTGGTGGTTCGGCTACATGATGCCCCACACCTTCGTGACCCACTGCTTCAATCTAGTGGCACTATAGAAATGGCCCCTATCTCTTCCAACCAGCACTCGCTCAGTTGTGTCCATCGCCTCGCTTAACTGGAAATCCTCGCCCAAGCTTAGGAATACCTCCAATGCTTTTGGTTTCAAAACCCTTTGTTTCTTCACTTTCTGGGTTCCTTCATCGAGTATGGAATTTTTTTGGGCGCCTTCGGTAGGGTCGGTCTCAAATGTCGAATCGTCCAGGAGGGGTTTAGAAGGAAAGACCCCCAAGATGGAAGGGACTTCCGTAATATTCCCAGATGGGGGGGTCGATGGGGGTGGTGTGAGTTGCCCTGGATCTGAGGCTACAGGATCGTTGGTGGTTGCTGCTGAAAGGGCGCGGGAGCCGACAGAGGAAGAGAAAGATGAGATGCCCTTAGAGGAGATGCCTAGACTAAGTTCTAGGGTTTGATCCACGAAATTTAGGGTAGAAGGAGACAAAGGTTGAGCAGTGAGATCTAGAATGGAGGGCAGGCCTCTGAGAGTGTATCTACCGAGCACGAGGGCCCTGAGATCAAGGGAAGTGAGGCAACGATGTGAGTGAAATCACAGTTGTAATGGTAGTTGTTTGTTGGGTTTACCTGAGGAGATGTCCAGATGGAGGTACCCCCTAGTGGGTCTTCCGAGTAGTCTAGTAGGTCCTCCATAACCGTCGCAATATTCCCATGCCAGCTGTCTTCAAAAACCAAGGTCGCTTGTCATTGTGGTGACCGGGTAACAGATGGGGGTTATTCGAGGAGGAGGGTAAGGGTAAAAACTCAAAGTGGTAAGAATGGATGAGTGACCATAACGGTGTAAATTGGGGCAGAGGGTGAGGACTAGGGCAGTGTACGGGAAGGTGATGAGGAGCAACAACGTAATCAGACGATCACAAGCATTTTGAATACTACAGGCTTCGGACGAAACCCTAACCCCATCCTGTATGCCCTCAAAGAGCCAACAATTTGTACAAGAATCCTCCTCATATATTTACATGTTTTATTTTACCTCTATATTGTAATAATTTTTGTACAATTTTTTGTAACACTCCAAATCCCCCCTTCCTCATGACGAAGAAGGATTTGAGGGTGGGCGAGATGTTGGAGGGGCTAGTCGACCTAGCCTACTAGCCTGGTTGAGTCAAAAAGTTATACTGTAAGCTAGTCAACAGCTTAGTCAAGCAGACGACCCAAGTTAGTTTTGTTGATTCAGTTCAGACAGTTAAATTGTTGTAATTGTCCCAACAAAGTATATATATCAATGAATGTATCGATGTTCTGTTAGGCTCAAGAGATAAAATAAAAGTGTTTTTTTGTTGGTTGTCCACTACTTTGCATCTCTTCTTTATTTTCATATGTGCATTACTATGTAATGCTTGTTGTCCTTATTGTTGGTAACCATACTTACTTTTCACTAGATTACAACAAGTGGATAAAATGGAAGTTGATAATATCCATATTGGATTATTAGTGGAGACTCCACTTAGTTATAGGCCCCTTCTCCAATGTACAATATGTAGTTGCAGGAGAAGTATTTCATGTTCTAAAGAAAGGCTCTCATGAATTTCAAGCCCTATGAATCACTTGTATGAATACACTCATAGAGGCCTATTATGCATGCACCAATAAGGATAATAATCCTATTGTGTGAGTTCTATCAGTACAACATTTTTTTGCATCATGACCCTATCTGGAACCCTAACCATTTTGTAAGGGATGTTCAATTACAAGCTTTTTCATCTTTCTTGAATAACCACATTGATTGGACAATTGTTCGTCGAGTGGTTTAAAACAATTTTAAGTGTAATTTGTGGGTTAGAGGGGAGTATTATAGACCCCAATATGTCCTCATCATACACTATAAATAGATAAACTCCCCTATACCTCCAGAATTTATGGCTCGATTTAGGCAAGATGTCATTGAATGATGTAACAGATAGATTGAAATATTGAGAAAAACAATTGTGAAACTATTTGTATAATGTTGGGGACAAGCCATATAGGACATGCATAGAAGAGATCGCTTTAGCTTGATAATTTTGTAGTGGCCCTCAAGAGAGTATAATGATGTATTAGGTGTATCGAAAGTTGTGGTAACCATTGGGTTGGTCTCAACTTCGATATTCTAAATATTTGGCTTCCATATGCAAAGTATCAAAAAGGCAGTAATATGACCAGAAAATAAGAGCTTGTTTACTAGAGGGAAACTGAGGAAAGGAATGGCTACTACCATTCTCATGAGTTAGCAGATGTGGATCATAGCATCAATAACCTCCATGGATGTACTATGACTTAGACTCAAACTGACTATTGGTTGCATAGGGACATGTAACAATTTTCATATGGATGCCCAATTTGGCGTATTTCTAGCACCCATATAAGACTTTTTTGCACATATTTTTCCCATTTGCACCTCACTCCAGTAAAAAAAATTTACTGTTTGAATGAATTTTTGTTCAAGGTGTGTTTATTCCCTTAATATGGCATATTAATGCTTATTCTTATGTGTTTTAGGAGATAACCGACTTTCTACGCTAACAATTGATATTAAGGAGGCAAAGCAACATGAAAAAGTGGGATATAAGTGCTACAACTCCTAATTGGTGGGTGATGTGAATCCATGTTGTAGGTTGTTGTAACTATCCAAAATGTTACAACTCTAAGGTGTTTTTATTTTGAGTTGGTGCAACTCGAGTTGAAGACACTTATGTTACAATTCCAAGATGATGAAACTCACGTTACAACTTCTTATTGTTGCAACTCTCCTTTCAGTTATTACTGCAACTCACTCCAGTTCAATGCTACAACTCTTAGTGAAGTGGTCATTACTGCAACTCAGGATAGTTGTAACAACATGTCACCTCAATCGCACAGTTTTCGCCAACAAAACACCCATATCTGTCAACTAACCAATCTCCTAACATAGTAAAGTGGTAAGGGAATTTGGTGGCTCCACAAGGAAATTGTTACCCAACTCCCAAAAATAGGTGATGCAACTCTTGGTCATTAGGTACCACAACTCCCAGTTGCTAGATGTTGCAACTCTTGATTGGAAAGTGTTGCGACTCCATGTTGTGGGTTGCTACAACTTAGCAGAATGTTTCATGTCTAAAGTGATGTGATTTTAAGTTGTTGTAACTTTGAGTTGAAGACACTTATGCTACAATTTCAATATGTCAACACTCGCACTGCAAATCCCTGTTGTAATTCCAAGACGCTAACACTCGCACTATGAATCCTTGTTGTCACAACTCTCCTTCGCATTGTTTCTACAACTCACTCTAGTTCAATTTTGTAACACTTAGTCAAGTGGTCCTTGCTAAAATTTTGCATAGTTGTTATAATTTCTCATATCATCGCACAATTTTCACCAAAAAAACACCTAGATTGATTAACTAAATAATATCTTAATTTTGGAAAGTGACAAGGGAAATTGGTTGCTCCACAAGGAAATCATGACTCAACTGCCATTTATCACATCGTTGATCAATTCAACTTGTGCTCGAATTTTAACTTTTAATGGAAATTTATTGCAACTAAATGGAATGATCAAACTTTGATGGCATTCCATCGAACTCTTAAATTATTTCAGAGAATTATATAAGTAAGACATCGTGAATAATTAATCAATTAGTTAGTGGATCGATCGCTCTAAACTTGAGATACAATTTGTACTTGTAATCTCATTTCTGCAATACAAGTTCATGCTTCTTTCCATCGATGGTGTGTTGATTTCCTAGTGTGTTGTTATTTCTTTAATGAGTACCTTGACTAAGGAGGCAAGGCCCCCAAGCTAGCTAGCTATTGTTTGTACATCATATAATAGCTGCAAATTTACTTGCATTTCTTTATTTCTAGTAATTCCTCTATTTATTGTATTGTTGTAACTCCAATAGTATTATTTACTCATTGTTGCAACTATGATCCTGTTATTGACACAATGTTGCAACTTTTCTATCTAGAATGGATATTTACACATTATTGGAACTCATATATCTAACATGTGGTTTGGTTATTGTTGCCACACTTGTTTGATTATAGTTGTAACTTAGGGATTAGGTTAATGCTACAACCCACATCAGTTGTGACTCTACAAGTAACATTACTCTATTTTGCAGGTTTAACCTATTACTTTGTTTTTAGATTTATTCTTAATTTTACCTTATTTTGTAAGATTGACAATTGTCTTTGTGGTTTAATTCCTTATATCATAACTTGTTTTGAGTTTCCTACCACGTGTGGATTGTACAAATTTATTAGCCACTACATTTCTATTGTAGAATTCAAGATCATTTAAAGCACTTAAACAAGTTAGTTTTTACTGCCGTTGTGTTTACTTTTATGCAAGTGTGTTTACTTTCTTGTAAGTGTGTTTTATTTCTTGCAAATTGTGCTATTTACTTTCTTGTAAGAGTGATTTTGGATTGCAAGTGTGGTGTGGATTTCCCTTGTTGACTTGTGAAAGCATCTCAATATCCTTCCCCATAACATGCAAATGGAATACTACAATTACAGATTGTACTGGCATAGACGATGCATGACAATTTGAAAGTTCCATACAAACCTTAGTTGATAATTAAATCTATAGACCGATGGTTGTCTTTATGAATAATTAGAAAGATAATTAAAAGGCCCACCATTAAAAGAATTGAGAAACAATACCATTATTCCTAATGGGGACATTGAGGAGCTTTACACAGGTTATGATGTTCATTGTGCGAATAGGAAAGAGAATCTTCTTCCATGGTGCACTTAGTTATCCAAAACAACACCAACAAAGATGCTACTATTACATGACAATGCATCACATTCCTTACAAAAATTAAAAATCAGAATGACGGTGCACCATTCTAATATGATAGCACCATCATAGTGTGAAAACTTAATGGAATAACATCATGAAGATGCATTAAATCATCCATATGCACATCATCATCACTTAGTGTAACTACCTTAGCTATATAGTGCATGTCAGTAGATATAAAAGACGAATCTCGATGGTCCATTACATACCTTATTGCACCAAATAATGCAATAATATCACACATGATTCAATTCAAATTCTCAAAATTCTCAGAATGCAAAAAAAATGTTGAACAATGTGTCTAATAAATGCACAAAAGTGTTTGGCGTGCAAAATAAATAAATAAATTCACACTAACAACATTTAAAAACAAAATTGAAATGTTAAATTTCAAAAATTAAACTAGTGGAACTATAAATTACGGTATATCAATTAATTCACTTAGTCTCATGTCTACTATAGATCCATTGCCATGTAAAAAAATAAATAAATAAACTAAGAGGCTTTGAACAACAATTCAAAAGCAAAGGAAACCCATCGTGGAAGAAGTGGACTAGTGGAATCCAATGATTTGCTAGCACTAGATATTGAGATGCTAATAGAGGGGTTAGAAGCATTGTTGCTTGGATGTGCATGTAGCATTTTAAGATAGCACAAATGAATTTTAGAGTCGATGATTTTCTTTTTCTACCTTATGGGGGTGCATCTTGTCTCCAAATGCACCATTGTGTTTATAGGTATTCTCACAACTTTATTGTTGTTGTGGAACATAACTCGATGCATAAATAGTTTTTTTAGTGTTACACACTGATGAATTTCTATGTTTAGTGTGTTGCTAACTATTTTTTTAAATAAATATTTTAAATGAGTTTTTATTTAACTCTCAAGCATTATCCCTTTTATTAAGATGCATTGGTTTGGTTGTTTGTTTATGGCACGCCAAGGTGGTTGTGTGCTTAGTGCACATCATATAGTAACTTTTAAAGCTACCGTGATGCACCTTCTAGCATTGCATAATGCATCCACACCAATATGGTGCATAGAGAAACAATTTTTTTTTAAATGTTTAAGCCATAACATATGCACATGGCATTGTATGCTTTTGTGTGTCTAAAGGTTAGGTAAGCAACACCATTTAAATTTTTAAAAATGGTCATTTCACATAATTTGGATTTTTTGGTTTAATTCTATAAATAATGTGACTTGTAACATGATGTATTAGTGCATTGTAGTCAACAATAAGCAATAGGGGCATTTAAATGTTTTGCATAAGTCATGTGGCAATTTTTTTCAATGTTTGCATTAACAAAATTAGAATGTGGGAGGATATTATTTAAAAGAAAATTTCTGCTATTTTATTTTCCATAAGAAATATCTTTATATTTCACATGAGGAATATAGATATTCCGGTCCTCGAGGGATTGCTTAAACAACAACGCTTAAATAGATTACAAAAAATATTTACTATGAGCTCAAAATGTCATATGTTGTAATTGAACTTGAGTGGAGACGATAACAACATTTCCCTCAACCACTCATGTTAAAGCCAATTAACAAATTGTGTTTTGCAACTTGTTTAAATATAAAAAAGAATTAGTGCATGTGTTATGATAGCACATCAGTACGGTGAAAGGTTTCAACACAACAAAATAAAATATCATTGAAAAACTTTATCAACTCATCTCTACTAAAACAAAACAAGAAGTACTTTCACTAAACCTCTAGTAATTGGTGTTTTACTTGTAATGTGGTTTATGTGTTTACTCCATTGTTTTTATGATCTATGTTGTAAAGCCTAACATTATATGTATTTGCATTAGATTTTCACTTTGTATGATGAGAAACAAAATAATAAAATAATAACAAGAAGAATAATAAATAAGTTAATTTTTTTTGGGGGAATTAAAATTTTTTATTACCTTCTGATCAACCAATTATAACTTGAGGAGCTTGGATGGACTAATCCAATATCTAAAACTTACCTAAATTGAAAAAATTGATACATTTACGATGACTCTGGTCTTGAAACCCAATATTGATCACAAGATTTTTTGAAGCTCCTTTTTTCTTTCGTACATCTATCGATTCTAAGGATTTCTTTGAAACATATGTAGACGAGATAATAGTTGCATTTCCTTGAAAAACTTCCAATTCTAGAGGGTTTTCAATGTTGGTTGCTACCTTATCACTATTCGAGTGACATAATTTATGGAAGTGCTTGTGCCCACTCATTCGCATGGTGAGGATGATTGCTATATTTCATTCGTGGGGTGAACCCCAGGATCTTAAGAATGAGACGGATCTACCTGTGGATGCACTGAGGATGGAGGACTTACTTTTTATGTGGATGTTTTTTTGTTCCTTGATGTATTTCTTGAGAAATGAAGGTTTCTTAGAACCATTTGTAGCTTTTGTATCTCTCCACCCTCAAGAATTTTTCATGTCAGTTGCAGGGGGAGAGAGCCCTTTAGAAGAAGGGAAAGCACTCTTGAGGTGACTAGGATGTTGGTAGATCTTACAATGAAAAGTTGTGTTCTCATAGTCTAGTGGTTGTAAATAAACAACTCCCCTCCAATTCAGGGGGATTTTATCGAGTAGTCCATTATGAGATTGATTGTTATGCATATACGCGTGAAGGTTGCAATACCTTTCACAAGCTTGTCTGTGTCGATCTTAATGAATCAGCCCAAGGAATTACCAACATTGGCTAGGATATCTGGATGTAGCAGATGAAGAGGAAAATTTGGGATCCGAACCCAAACATGAGTTGCCAAAGTTGACATAGATAGGGGGTTAAAATATAGAAACCATGATTGAAAGGAAAGCCTAAAGTGGCCACAAAACCATGTTCCAAGATCAAATACCCTTTGTTGATCCTCCATATTTTTAAAATATACCATAAAGAAACCTTTGAGTAGAAAAATAGTTCTATATTCAGGGACTAGGTCTGATACACCCATTCCCGAAGCGCAAATGTTGAAGGTCAAAGCCCATTGAATCAATAAATAATAGCATGTTGCATATACTCAACACTGAGAAAGTTAGGTTGATCATTTGCCACTTTAATAGATGGAATATTTTATGCCTAATTCATAATGAAGGTTGGCCTTGAGAATTCTTTGGGAGGTTGTTGTGAGATCCCAAGCTTTAGGGATTCTTTAAAATATCTGACCTAAGAGGAAGATGGTGTGCTCCCCCCTTTAGCTCCATATTTCAATCTTGAAACTAGACAGATTGATGCGTCCTTGACCATGCCATAATCATTGAGAAAATTCCTATCTTGAAGTTGTTGGCCTTCATAAAGGAGGTGCATAAAGATAGAGGGGATTTCGGTTTGTTCTTAAATCCTGGCTACAAGGAAAGAGACCATATTAGTGACTCTCACCTGCAAACAAAAATCTCCCCCTAAGAGGGGCCTCACAAATACTGAGAAGTTCAGTACATCTGAAGTGTTGGCCTTAGCTTGGGAGAAATAGGAACCCAACTACAAAAAGTTATCTAAAATTATCTTTTGCTTGTCAGAATTGTAGGAAGAGGGGGCCTATGCCAGACCATCAAGGATAACATTGTCAGCCACATTGGCGATGGTAGCACTAGTGGCAGAGGCCATCTCAAATGTCACAACAAGAGAGTAAGGGATGACCTTGACAGTGATGGCAGCAACAATGGCAGAGGTCGGCTCGAAGGTGACAACATGAGAACTAGGGTTGACCGCAACGACAACAGCAACAAAAACAACATAGATCAGCTCAAGGTTATTAGCAGGAGCATTAGGGTTGGTCATCGTATTCTAGATCCTCCTGAAAATACTATTAACTTTCATGACCTTTGCTTGAAGCTTAGAGATATGTTTAGTTTCGACTACAAGTGAAGGAACTATTGGCGCGATAGCCATTTTCAATTGTGATTCTAAGTTGGGGTTTTCCAACTGATCTCCTGATTAATTACAAATAATCAAAGTATTCATCAATAAATAAGCTAATTATAAAATAGAAAGTAAAAACTAATAAAAACTACATTATTAAAAAAGTGGAATTAAAATAAAAGCTAATGAAAACTACATGATGAAGTAAAGTCGAATTAAAATTTAAAAAAAATATATATAACTGCATGGATGACAAGTAGAGTTTACACTTGGATGACAAGTAGAGTTTACACATGGAGTTTTTGCATACATGAATTTGAAGAAATATAATTTAAATGGATGTTGATGAGGGTGTGAAGGCTTTTACCTTTGGGGCATATTGGTCACAATGGAGAGTGTGGAATATTTTTGTTGGTTACAAAGAAAGATTTTGATCTAGGTTGGGGATTGAGGGGTGAGTGAAAATACTTAGCTAGCATAAGGCTGTTGATTGTAGGATTAGTGGTTCTCAATCTTGGATTATAGACTTGGTTGGGAAGAGAGTTGTCCTCAAATTTGATTTCTAATTTGTTGCTAACATTTGTCTGTTTTTATCTTCGTCATGATTATACAATTTTTTAGAATCACAAGTATGTTAACCACCTTATTCTTTCTATTCCCATTGGTTTAAAAAGGACAACTTCTATGAACCAATACATTATTATTGATTAGTGTAATAAATTAAAGATGGATGTAAATAGTAGTTGTTGAATACAAATATCATATTTATATATTATCATGTACAATAATGTGATCATATGGATTTGGGGGTTTTTTATGTGTAAGGTATGTTGTTTTTGTTTGTTTGTTGGTGTTTGGAGTGCTTTATAGAACTTGTTTCTCCCCTTCCTTTGTTGGTTGTAGAATTAGAAGTGCGGTAGAGGGTTTGAAGAGAAAGGTATTTTCCTTCCCCCTCCTTTGTTACCATGGCTACAACTCCTTTGTTTTCAAGGAATACCATAGTTTTTTGCTTTGGTTATTGTCCATATATGCACCATTGCTACCTCTAAAAGCCTAATATAATTCTTCTTGATACAAGGAAACAAAAAATCAAGCCTTTTCATTTCATCATTAGAATAGTTACCAACTTCACTAAAACTTGAGTCATGTTGTTACAATCGAAATTGATTCACCATTATGACAAGCCATTATGCATAGAAACTAGACCCCTCTACATTTGTGTCAGAATATTTGCATGAAAATTTGATTCCCCTGTGAATTTTACAGTAAGGCCCACTAATTATGGCCATCAAGATGTGTAATGTAATCTTCATTACGCTTGTGTAGAGCATGCAAAACAACTTGAAAGAGTAAAATCAATAAAATATAGTGTTGAATCCCATATATAATTGTATAGTGAAGGAAACTTTATGGTTCACTACTTTTATTTATCCCTACCACAGGCAGACAATAAACGCAATCGATTCATGGACAAACCATGAATTAATCCACTAATTGACCAAAAATTAAATGATAAGTTATAAAGGTAACATTATAAATGGAATTAAGTTATTTATTTTCATATGTTTTAATTTTATCTATTTAAATTGTGATTCGTTCACAAGGGTTGAGCCTTATTTTGCCATGATGGTTTATGTTGCCTATTGGGTTGAAGTACTCAGTGCCCTGAGCATTTGTACAATAAAAAAATGATGGTTTTCGTCATCGATTCGATTGATAGGACGCAATGCTCTAAACATTTGTTTTCCACTGTGGTTCACTGAGTGGTCGCTACATCCATGGGTAATAATCCTCTACCCATTAACTTATCTGGTTGGGCCTATCCCCATAGGCGTTGGGGGGATTTGACCCCTGAGCTCCCAATTGGAAAGGTACTTAGCAACGGGAACTTGACCAATTGAGTTATCCCTTCGACCTTCGCTCTCAAAAAAAGAAAATTGTGTACGACATTACTATCCTTATGAGAAACCTGTAATCTCTACTATATTACACCATAAATGTCACATTCTATACTCACATGTTACTATCTCAACAACTCCATCTTCCAACGCATTTAAACATATAATTAACCATCCACACTCGATTTAATCTCTATTTTTTTATACCATAAATGTGACACTATATACTCATTTTACTATCTCAACAACTCTATCTTCCAACACATGTAGACATATAAGTGACAATTTTCATTAGGATCTATTTTAGCCAACAAAGTATATATTTACATCATCCCAATAGACATTGAATTTTACAAAATACTCATTTCGGGGAAAGGCTCAAGAATTCCATACAAACCACACTATCTGTAAGTGGAAAGAGTCGTTGTAGCAAACCATCAAAGAGTGGATGGTGGATTTCAAGTTCAAACGAGTGAAGGTATGTTGGAGTGATCAAATCCAGCATCATCAATAACCTTATATGTGACCAAACAAAACCTTATCAGAGACTTCTATCAACTGATTGGATTAGGTTTATCAGTCAATGGAGGAAGCCATAGATTTAGATTTCTCCAATGTGATAATGGCCAACTACAATAATGGGTTGTCCCAAATGCATTTACAGACCCTTATATCACTTTCATTTCAAGCACATTGCATACATCTTCTACAAAGTTTTCCATACGAAAATAACTTATTGAGCATTTAACTTTTATATCTCAAATACTAGAATTTGTATGATGGCAGGAATGGAAGGACTCGGGCTATTATAAATCTGTTTGCTTTCAATTTATCCTCTGATTGTTGCAGGAGTTGTTAAGCTCCTTTATGTTTTCCCAACTACTGCCTACAATTACGGAAGTAAACTACAGTCATTTCCTTAATTTCTAGAAACCAACTGCAATAAATTTCCTTAAATTATGGAAATCAACTGCAGTTAATTAATTTCTTGTTGGGAGCTTCTGAAGTGGTCCATTACTCCCTCTGGAGTTCTCTACCATGATCTGTGGAACACTTGACACATAGCCAACAGAAGCTTGATGGAAGCTTGGCTATAAATTCTTCTGTTTGGTCCCCAATCTCTCTATCTCAATCCCCTTCAGTTTTACACCATCAAGTTGAGAGAGCAGAGCTTGGAAGTGGTCCATAGAGATTTTGGGTGATTTTATAAATCTAAGGGATTTGTAGTTTTCGTTGTGTTGTTGTTTTTGGGTTTTTTATTTAAGGCGGCCACTGTTTTTTCCAGTAATACAATTTACATTTCATTGTATACATGTGAAAGATCTATGTGTGATTAGAACCTTCATTGTTTTATTGGCTTTTCTGGCGAAGTGTTTTCTATTGAACTGTAGAATTTAAATATCTGGGTTGGACTGGTACTACAAGTGTGCCGCGTAGGTTGTGGCTGGGATTCTATCATGGATTTTCTAAATGCCCACTGTGAGATCGAGTTTGACTTCAGAGATTTGTAAATGGAGCCTTGCGTTCCAATACTATAGCATTGTCAATGATTCTGTTCCATTGCATTTGTAATTTTATTAGCCAGAGACTCTTTTTACTTGCCTTGTCGTGTTCATTATTAACGCAGGTTTTTGTACAAACAAATTGGGTGCGGTTTTTTGCAACCAGTCACTTATTTCTTTCTTTTATCCGTCCAAGTTCTGCGAGACTACCGACTGCCTCAAGCATAGTGAAAAGTCTAGAGTAGCATCAATGGCTGGAGGTAAGTTTTCTTGGGCATCAAGTTTTTACAATTATTTACGATAAGTAATTATTCAGCATTAAAGAATCGTTATTTCTATCCTTTGGTATCAGAGCAACTATTTTATCTCTACCTTGGTGTTTACCATTAAAATGAGGTTTTCTGGAGTTTCTTGATTTGGTGTGTTTTACTCGATTGTACAATTTGTTTTTACTTAAGTAAAAAGAGGAATATAATTAAATCAATGAGTGGCTTTATAAATAATGAAATTTTTATGACATATAAAGATTTTTCAGAATATACAAGGGAATTCTAGACTCTTCACTAAAACGTAATGCATTACATAACAGATTCCCATTACAAAACTTAACTAGAGTTTTTTAAGAATGTTATGCATGAATATTTTAGTTTTATTTATGCAAATTATCATTCTTTTCATATCAAGTGAATTTTTTTTTATGTAAGAAATAATGTCCAGTGATCCATATAATTTTAATTGATTAGAGAATAGCCACAACATCTCTAATTAAATAATATTATATATGATTGGTTAAGATCAGATAAAGATTATTTAGACATTAATTGTAATTAATTATACTAAATATAATAAATTTTATCCCACAGGAATTTTATTATATTTATATAGTTAATTAGGATAAAATATTCATAACTTACCCACAGGAATTATGTATTAATAGTTTTATCATAAAGTTCAAATCTAAGATAGAATTTATATCGAATTATAATCATAATATACCCTTTAGAATTATGAATTAAGTGAATAATTTGATAAATTTTGTCATAAAGAATAATTGAATCTGCTTGAATTGGAAATTTGGCCCACAAGCAATTTTTATGTCATTAGATTCAATTTTGAGCATGAATTACATTGGTAAAACATGAAATTTTATTTAGGCCTCAATTTTAACATAAGCGTGTGATCTTTAATTTTATGTAGTTGTACAACTTGCAAATTTCTCTAAAATTCGTTGTGATATCCTTGAACTTAAGGGAGATAACTATAAGGTCTGGAAGGAGAGGGTTCTCCTTCATTTGGGGTGGATGGACATAGACTATGCTATTAGGAAAGATGAACCACCGGCACTCACTAATACCAGCATTGCAGTGGACATCATGCTTTATGAATGATGGGAGCGATCCAATCACCTAAGCATGATGTTCATTAAGACTAAAATTTCAGCTGGTATTCGTGGTTCCGTTGATCAGCATGAAAAGGTTCAAGACTTGCTAAAGGCCATTGATGATCAATTCATCACTTCAGACAAGGCACTAGCAAGCACCCTAACCATGAAGTTCTCATCCCTAAGGCTCACTAGTGTGAAAGGTGTGCGCATACACATCATGCAGATGAGGGACACTGTGGCTCAATTGAAGAAACTCAAGGTTGAAATATCAGAGTCCTTCCTGGTGCACTACATCCTGAACACCCTTCCGCACCAATATGGACCTTTCAAAATCTCATACAACACACATAAGCATAAATAGTCAATTAATGAACTCATGACCATGTGTGTTCAAGAGGAAGAGAGACTGGTGATGGAACTGAGAGAAAGTGCAATGCTGACAACGCGTGGAAAGGGAAAATCTCAAGCCAATCGGAAAGGGAAAGGTAAAGTACCTCCCCAAGCCGATATCAAGAAGGATTCCAAGTGTTTATTCTGTAAAAAGAAGGGACACATGAAGAAGCAATGCACCAAATTTCAGAAATGGCTTGCGACAAAGGTAATTTAATCTCGTTTGTTTGTTATGAATCTAATATGGTTAATGTCAATATTAACACATGGTGGATTGATTCTGGATCAACAATTCACATTTCGAATTCCTTGCAGGGTTTGCAAAACCTAAGGAAGCCAATGGGAAGTGAGCAAAGCATCTTATCAGGAAACAAGATGGACTCACATGTGGAAGCTATAGGAACATGTTATTTAACTTTAAGTAGTGGCTTTGTTTTAGAATTAGAAAAGACCTTTTATGTTCCAAGTTTTTCTAGAAACTTGATTTCAGTTTCAAGGCTTGTACCTTTTGGATATTCCTTTAACTTTTCAGAAAAATCCTTCAGTCTATTTTATAAATCTAATTATGTTGGGAATGGTATTTTGTCTAATGGTCTTTACTGCATTAATTTACAAAACAATGTCACTTATGATTCTATGCATGTTCGCACTGGAACTAAAAGATGTGTTATTAATGAAAATTCCTCTAAATTATGGCACTGAAGACTAGGTCATATCTCCATAGAAAGAATTAAAAGATTGGTAAATGAAGGGGTACTTAATACTCTGGATTTCACTAATTTTGAGACTTGTGTGGACTGCATAAAGGGAAAGCAGAACAACAAGTCAAAGAAAGGTGCCAATAAGAGTTCGTACATATTAGAGATCATACATACTAATATATGTAGTCCAGACATGGACTCACATGGTTAGAGATACTTCATCTCCTTTATTTACTCACGATATATGTATCTCTACATGCTTCATAAAAAGAGTGAAGCATTAGATGTCTTTAAGATCTTTAAGGCTGAAGTAGAGAAACAATGCAGCAAGAAAATTAAGATCGTGAGATCAGATAGAGGTGGAGAATATTATGGTAGATACACAGAAGATGGACAAGCACCTGGGCCATTCGTTAAATTTCTTCAAGAGCATGGGATTGTTGCCCAATACACCATTCCTGGTTCACCTGACCAGAATGGTGTAGTAGAAAGAAGAAACTAAACATTATTGGACATGGTGCGGAATATGCTTAGCAGCTCCAATCTTTCTAAATCCTTGTGGACTGAAGCACTTAAGACAGCAGTGTATATATTAAACCGAGTTCCAACCAAGGCTATTCCTAAAATGCCATTTGAATTATGGAAAGGTTGGAAACTGAGTTTGCAACATATGTGCGTTTGGGGATGCCCATCTGAAGTGATAATTTATAATCCACAAGAGAAGAAGCTGGACCTAAGGACCATTAGTGGGTATTTCATTAGATATGTTGAAATGTCTAAAGGTTACAGATTTTATTGTCACAGCACTAGGATTGTGGAATCAAGAAATGCAAAGTTTCTTGAAAATGACTTTATCAGCGGGAGCGATCAAACTAGGAACATAGTTTCTGAGAAGGATCATTCATAATCTCAACCTTCCACCTCAAGTGATAGATTGGTTATTGTTCATAGCACCCCTCAAGTACAAACTGGTGTTGAACAACCAATTGTTGAAGTTCCACAAGCTGTTGATGACATTCCAGTAGATCAGGTAGTTCAAGAGTTGCCAAGAACTTTTGAACAACAAGTTGAACCACATACTTCTCAAGAAGATGGTGGTACAACATTAAGAAGATCTACTAGACCAAAGACATCAGCAATTCCTGATGATTATGTTGTGTATCTGCAAGAATCTGACTACAACATTGGAGCCGAAAATGATCCCGAGTCCTTTTCACAAGCCATGAATTGCAAAGAATCAGAATTATGGTACAATGCCATGAAGGAAGAAATGAATTCCATAAAGAGTAAAGAAGTCTGGAATCTTGTTGAGTTGCCTAATGGTGCAAAAGCTATTGGATGTAAATGGGTCTTTAAGACAAAGAAAGACTCATTGGGCAACATTGAGAGATACAAAGCAAGACTTGTTGCTAAGGGATTCACTCCGAAAGAAGGAATCGACTACACGGAGACTTTTTCTCCTGTATCTAAGAAAGATTCCTTACGCATTATTATGGCATTAGTAGCCCATTTCGCCTTGGAGTTGCAACAAATGGATGTGAAAATGACTTTTCTCAATGGATATCTAGAGGAGGAGGTTTACATGAAACAACCTAAAGGATTCCCCTCTAGTGATGGTGAGCAATTGGTTTGCAAGCTCAATAAGTCATTATACGGTTTAAAACAAGCATCCCGCTAATGGTATTTGAAATTCCATAATGTAATTTCTTCTTTCGGTTTTGTAGAAAATATTATGGATCAATGTATATACCTAAAAGTCAGTGGGAGTAAAATTTGTTTTCTTGTTTTATATGTGGATGACATTTTGCTAGCAACCAACGATAAGGGTTTGCTGCATGAGGTGAAACAATTCCTCTTTAAAAATTTTGATATGAAGGATATGGGTGAGGCATCTTATGTCATTGGCATTAAGATCCATAGAGACAGATTTTGAGGCATCTTGGGTTTGTCTCAGGAAACCTATATTAATAAAATTTTAGAGAGATTTCGGATGAAGGATTGTTCACCAAGTGTAGCTCCCATTATGAAGGGTGATAGGTTCAATTTGAACCAATGCCCAAAGAATGACTTTAAAAGGAAACAAATGAAGAACATTCCATATTCTTCTGCTATCGGAAGCCTAGTGTATGCTCAGGTCTGCACAAGACCTCATATTGCATTTGTTGTGGGGATGTTGGGACGATATCGAAGTGATCCAAGTTTAGACCACTGGAGAGTTGCAAAGAAAGTAATGAGGTACCTTCAAGGAACCAAAAACTACATGATTATGTATAGACGGACAGACAATTTGGAAGTAATTGGCTACTTAGATTCTGGCTTTGTTGGATGTGTTGATTCACACAAATCAACATTAGGATACATTTTTATGATGACCAGTGGAGTTGTAGCATGGAGGAGTGCCAAGCAGACCTTGATTGCCACTTCCACTATGGAAGCCGAGTTCGTCTCCTATTTTGAGGCTACTTTACATGGTGTATGGCTTAAGAGTTTCATTTTTGGGCTTAGAATTATGGATTCTATCTCTAAGCCATTGAGAATATATTGCGACAATTCAACTGTTGTTTTTATGGCTAAAAACAACAAAAGTGGGAGTCGAAATAAACACATCGACATTAAGTATTTAGTTATAAGGGAACGTGTTAAAGAAAAGAAATTGGTCATTGAGCACGTCAACACTGAGTTGATGATCCCTGATCCTTTGACTAAGGCCATGCCACTGTTTAAATTCAAGGATCATGTAATGAATATGGGACTTGGTTCCATTATGTAGTTTCTCATTGTATGGACAATATTATTTTAATGAAATTCTTAATTATTGTGATGTTTTTCTCATATTTATGTGCACCTTAATTTGATTTGAGAAAATTCATCTGTTTAGGACCAGGAATAAACATAAGTTTTATTCATTAAGAAATCGTTGCCACATAAGTTATAATAAGAATAAATAGAGAATGTTAAGCTCCTTTATGTTTTCCCAACTGCTGCCTACAATTATGGAAGTAAACTACAGTCATTTCCTTAATTTCTAGAAACCAACTGCAGTGGATTTCCTTAAATTATGGAAATCAACTGCAGTTAATTAATTTCTTGTTGGGAGCTTCTGAAGTGGAACACTTGACACATAGCCAACAGAAGCTTGATGGAAGCTTAGCTATAAATTCTTCTGTTTGGTCCCCAATCTCTCTATCTTAATCCTCTTTAGTTTTACACCATCAAGTTGAGAGAGTAGAGCTTGGAAATGCCCCACAAAGATTTTGGGTGATTTTATAAATCTAAGGGCTTTGTAGTTTTCGTTGCCCAGCTGTTTTTGGGTTTTTGATTTAATGCGGCCACTGTTTTTTCCAGTAATACAATTTACATTTCATTGTATACATGTGAAAGATCTATGTGTGATTAGAACCTTCATTGTTTTATTGGCTTTTCTCTTAGAGTGTTTTCTGCTGAACTGTAGAGTTTTATTGGCTTTTCTGGCAGAGTGTTTTCTGTTGAACTGTAGAATTTAAATATCTGGGTTGCACTGGTACTACAAGTGTGCCGCGTAGCTTGTGGCTGGGATTCTATCGTGGATTTGCTAGCACACTTGTGCCTGGGATTCTATCGTGGATTTGCTAAATGCCCACTGTGAGATCAAGTTTGACTTCAGAGATTTGTAAATGGAGCCTTACGTTCCAATACTACAGCATTTGGTAAATGCCCACTGTGAGATCAAGTTTGAGATCAGGTTTGACTTCAGAGATTTGTAAATGGAGCCTTGCGTTCCAATACCACAACATTTGGTAAATGCCTACTGTGAAATCAAGTTTGACTTTAGAGATTTGTAAATGGAGCCTTGCATTCCAATACTACAGCATTGTCTATGATTCTGTTATGTTGCATTTGTAATTTTATTAGCCAGAGACTCTTTTTACTTGCCTTGTCGTGTTTATTATTAACGCGGGTTTTTGTACAAACAAATTGGGTGCAGGTTTTTGCAACCAGTCACTTATTTCTTTCTTTTATCCGTCCAAGTTTTGCGAGACTACCGGCTGCCTCAAGCATAGTGAAAAGTCTGGAGTAACATTAATGGTTGGAGGTAAGTTTTATTGGGCATAAGTTTTAAAGAATCTTTAATATAAGTAATTATTCAGCATTAAAGAATAGTTATTTTTATCAAGAGCTTATGCAAATATATTTAGAGATTTGTAAATGGAGCCTTGCATTCCAATACTACAGCATTGTCTATGATTCTGTTATGTTTCATTTGTAATTTTATTAGCCGGAGACTCTTTTTACTTGCCTTGTCGTGTTCATTATTAACGCGGGTTTTTGTACAAACAAATTGGGTGCAGGTTTTTGCAACCAGTCACTTATTTCTTTCTTTTATCCGTCCAAGTTTTGCGAGACTACCGGCTGCCTCAAGCATAGTGAAAAGTCTGGAGTAGCATTAATGGCTGGAGGTAAGTTTTATTGGGCATCAAGTTTTTATGATTCTTTAATACAAGTAATTATTCAGCATTAAAGAATAGTTATTTTTATCAGGAGCTTCTGCAAATATAGGTACAAGCAAATTTGCAAAGGGTTTCGAATTTGAAGCTGGCTAATCTTCTTATGAGGTTCAACCTTCATCACTATTCCATGAATGTACTAGATGCATCGATTATATCTTGGAACCCTCTGCTTGTTTGTTTTCTTGACTTGACAGATTTTAGTTATGTTACAGGGAGAAGGAGACTCATGTGAAGGTGGGAAAGAACCCGACATTTAGGATACATTCTCCCACATTTCAGGTTTCACTGGCGCATACATGCAGACCCGTCATTAAGGTGAAGAGCGATTTAACTAAGTGGTATCTCTTATGTGAATTTATTTTGTGTTCTTGAATGTTAATGCAGGTAAAATCGTTGAAGGAAAGAATGGGGATATTGCAATAACTCAATAGCACCACTATAAGGTACAAATTAGAATGATTTGATGAATTGTGAGGTTCTCTTGAGCGTTGATGGAATTAATTTGTCTGTAATATGCATACAGGAAGATGTTCAGCTTCTCGAATACATGGGCATGGATGTCTATCATTTTGTGTTTGTTGGCCACACATATTCCCAAGTAAGTTGAATTAACGAGCAGACGTATCTTTATAAATAACTCTCCAATGGATTTTAAGTAACCGTTGGATTCCATGATTCTCTCATTTCCATTTTTTTGTAAATTTACAGAGGGCTCTCCCAGACAAGACATGGTGGAGTCAATGAAGAGGGAATTGCTCATTACAATAATATTAAGAAAGAGTTGCTCAATAATGCTATTTAAAATACAAATTATTCACTTGCCTTGCACAGAGATTTACATGTATGTGGATTTCCTACACATGAATCTGATTTTGAATTTGTTTCATTGGGACATGCCAAAAACTCTTGAAGACAAGTATGGGGGATTTCGTAGCAAAAGGGTCGTGTAAGATTCATCACCATAATTATGTTGCACGCTTCTAAAACATATTTGAGAAAGAATGCTTTCGATCTTTCAGAGACCGCTCCAAGTACCGCATAACTAACTATAAATGAACCATTCACCACCTGCTATTTAGGCTACGATGTGGGGCTTCATGCGCCAGGTGGTTATTCCCCTGGATTTGGAAATTGCACAGCCAGAAAAACTGCAACATAGCCTTATACTGTAGCCCACAATATGCTTCTTACACATAACACCGTCGTTAAAATATATACGACGAAGCACTATTGGAATTGGTAATTTCCCCTGTGCGCAGGCCAGCAGTTAAGGCGCGCGGCAAACCACCCAGCTGCTAACCAGAAACTGGCCGCCTGAAACCTATCGGACCAGCTCTCCAGCGATGGAACATTCCGACGAGGGGCTCCGATGCAATTTGGTGCAGCCACGTGGACTGCCATGACGTAAGCACCTGACACTTATCGGAAGGTAACTTTCAGTCAACTTACCCCGCCCGATATGCGTCCGATTGAAGAGATTGTCCTCCGCTGTTCAATTGTCAGGTAAGGTCTCCGCCGTTTAAGGTTCTTCAAAGTACATACGGGCCTGTCAAAATTAATGAAGCGTGGAGTAATGGACCTGGACCATACCTTATGTTAAATGCAATGACATGAGTTTGGTAATGTGTTCATTGTTTTTCCTTACGGCGTATTAATATGGAGTATGGGCGTGCGGTAAAACAAAACGTAAGTTTTTCTTATTTTATTAATTTGCCCATATGAAATATAAAAGTGTTGAATCCATTCGAGTCACATAGTAATTACACACGGCGATGAGATGTGTGTGGGCTCGCGACAGCCATTAAAAAAAAACACACAGGGATTGTAATCCAGTGTGAGAAGTGCGTGTGTTATGTTTTTGCATATGGTAAAAAGAAACAAGGGTCCGCAACAAACCAGGAGATTGTATTCGCAGCAGCGAACAAATGAAAAGCAGAGAGCACACTCTCCTGTGTGTAAATATTTTTGGGTTTGTAATGTAAAAGGGGTTTTATGCAGCAGAGTGATTTTGTTTGTAATGTAAGAAGTAAAAATTGCACAGCAGTGCAGGAGGAGAAGGAAGAAAGTAAATGAAGAAAACCAGTGGATAGTTTTGTTCAAAACCATGAATAGTTTCACACAGCAGTGAAAAGGTAAATGTGTAAATTCCTGTAAGTTTTGTTTTCACACAGCAGTGAATGTAAATGAAATTTTTACACACAGTGGTGTAAAATTTCAA